>LPNX010562001.1:234442-270436 GCA_001517045.1 Pseudotsuga menziesii | reverse complement strand
ATATATATATATATATATATATATAATTAAAAAATATTAAAATATATAAAAAGAATAAAAAATAATTCAAACATAAAATAATGTTATAAAATTAATAAAATTAATATGCGTCTTTGAAATAGAAGGCTTAGCTGCTGTGGCACCCAAGCCTTCTTCTTATTTTTTATTCTTGCACAGTGGGACCTGACACATCTTCAGTTTGGGGGAGGTAGGTGTTTTCTTCAATTTTGTTATGATCTTCATATAAACCATGCCTGTGAATGATTATGCAATAACACCTTCGACTCAGTTAACCTGGCAATCTCCATATTTTATGATATTTATTAGGGCTGAATTATTTACCAGTCACATATATAATAATGTATCACATTTTTATATTATATTTGTATCTAAAGCTATGACAACACCTTTGTATAGTTACGAATGTTATTTTTCACCTCTTTTATCTTATAAATGTATGTATTCATTTCTAATTATATGTATATATAGTTATATTAGACTTTAAAATATAATTTTAAAAGTTTAATATAATTAGATATAAAAATTAATACAAATATAAATAATTAAAATATAGGTATAATTAATAATTATATACATACAAACCTAAAAGTTGTCGAACCTGAACCTTTTGACACAAGGGTCGACCCTTTCCCTCTGTTGCTCAACATTTATATAAAGATGCATGAATCCAATTTTTTTTTTTCGCAAAAACTAAAAAACATTAGAAAAAAAACACATTGACATAATTTTAAAATAAACACATAAAATTTTGTTTTTGTAAAATCAAATTTAAAAAAGATATATATACAAAAACACTGCAATAATAACATTACAAAGATAAAAAATAAAATAAAACTAAAAACTAAAAACATATAAATAAATAAAAAGTATTAGGAAACAAATCATAAAATTATAAATTATAAATGAATTTGAAATCTTCTCAAATTTTATGATTGTTGCGCTAAGTTGTTTTTGCAAGTCACTCAAAAATAGGTTTCGACAAGAAGGGGTGCTACTTTTAGATATAAAAGAATTTTATTTATTTCTTTAACTTTTTATTAAGCACATGTTTTCATGTATTTTCAATGCTCTCACAAGTTGGTTGCAGGAAAATGCTATTTTTTTTGTAGATTTAAAGACGAACGAATGGCGTGCAGAATTGATTTCTAGAATCGCAGAATATTTTTAGAAAAAATGTTCCATTGAATGCTTGAAAAAGATGAGTTTCCGCTATGTATGTCATGACATTTGCTGCCACAAAGAAGCCTTTCAGAAACCAGTTACGCCATTTCTTGACTACTTACCATTTTTTAGTCCAAGCTTATTCATCATCAATGCTAGAGTCTACTTTTTATGCCTTATACATCATAACTTCCCACATGTCTATCTTTTTTAGTGGCACACATTTTTCCTTCTTTTTCAGTTTATATTTTTCCTTATGAATAAAATCATTCAGTTTCCTTTCCATGACTACATTACTTTGTTATCCCTGCCATAAAAACTGTTTGACCCTCATATCTTTCATTTATAGTCCTACCACTCATTATGTACAACTCGTGTTAGCTGATGTGGGATTCCTTAAGGCCCACATTTCAACAAGCCTTGCCCCATCGACGTGACCACCTTATCTAGGATAGGGAATAGATTCCATTTTTAGTACCTTGAGGTTTGCATGCCTTAATGGAAAGTTCTCTCGCTAAAAATCATGGGAATACATCAATGTCCCTTGATCATTAGATCTTGCAAGTGGCTTGACATCAGCTTATTTATTCCCACTTTGCACGATGTAATTAGGTATCTTCGCACTCATTGACATCAATGGTGAAATTTCCTTGCATTGGTTAATGACATTCATCAATGGTCGATAATGCAATGACTTCTTTCCATGTTCAACATCGACACATTTATTCGCATGGTAAGAATTGTACCATCGATTTTTGTAGCAGGTGAATACTATATACTTTGCATGACTTCATCAGCTTTTTTTACAATATACTTCCATCCATATGAGAGTATCATAGTTTTGGTTTCAGCTCTCATTTTTTACTTCATCCAATCAAGAAGCAGTTCAATTCCTTCACTTCACATTCTATGATCCAACCAAGCAATAACCACATTCCTGTTGCATAAGTTCATCAACTTTTTGGGTAAGTGGAGGTATGTTGTTTTCTAATATTTAACCATGTAATTCGTTGAATGCCAGAAAATGAATGAATTTGGAAAATTCCCTCACTACATTCCCTTTCTCCTTTTCATAAACCTAATACATCTTTAGTGGGGGTGGGCTGGGCTACTCATTATCATTTTACATATTCATCATCTCATTTACCCTTAATCAATATGTATTTCCCAAACTATGCTATATATATTGGCATGATTCATAATAAGAAGAAAAGGATTTCTAATATACATTGATGGTTCATATTTCTAATGCATAAATCTTATGTATTGCAGCAAAAATACAAGTAAAATAATCATAAATGTTGTAAACACAAGAACCAACATTTGTTATACTTATGGATGTCACACAAGAACCAACCATAAGAAAAATAGCTACTACTCATGCATTTCGAATCATGGAATGATTTAATGTTACATACCATGATCATGTAAAGCCCAGCTACAAAGCCAAAAGATAAAAAGAGAATCAATGCATAGTTGCATGACGACATGAAACCACATTTTATTCATCATTCCACATACCATTTATCACCTTATTCCTATTTTATCCTTCCATAAAACCATTAATATTCACCACTTTCATAATAAATATGGGTTTATATTACCATTTTCCAAATCATTTATTTTTTAGTATTTTGAGTGAATTTATGGTTAATTATTGGGAAAAATAACATATTTTCATTATACTTTAAATTTGGATGAGTTTGGTGATGCTTACAGGTGTATTTGAAGACTTTAATAAGCTCAAAAGTGACCACCTAGCCTCAAATTCGAATTTCATCCTCAAGATGTAGGATAAAATCAATGAGAAGATCATGGAAATGTGGAGATGGAATATCTTATCCAAGATATCATGGAGGGTTTGAAGGGATGGGTTGTAGATTTGGTGAGGATTTGAAGGGATGAGTTATAGATTTGTTGAGTATTTTGAGGGATAAGTTGAGAGAATAGTGGATCTATAATTATGATTAATTATCTTGAATTCATGTATAAATAGGAGGCCTCTCTCCTCATTTTGGTTAGAGGCCTCTCTAGTGGTTTCATGGTAGAGAATGGGTTCATCTTTTAGATAGTCATGGATTTGATCCTATTGTAATAGATTTCATATTTTAGAATAGATAGATTGATCTCTTCATATTTTGATGTCTTGGTTATGAATTAGTTGTGTTTACTTTATGTGAGATCACAAGTTAATGTTGATTTCTTTATATCAGTTTATTTTATGCAATTTCATGTTTTATGCAATTAGATTTCTTTTCATGACATTTCCTGTTTTCATAGCTTAGATTTAATTTCAGCTGTAGAATAATTTAGTAATACTCTATCCCTGCATATATTTTGTATGTACCTCACAAGTTTATGCTCTCTCCGGATTGAAAATTAAATCGTTGGATATATGTTATAAAATTGTTTAATGTTTTTCCCCAACACAGTGCAGTAAAATTGCAGAAACTAGATGGAAAATATTTTGCGGGTATGTTGAACGATAGTCATCTGAAACCTTACTATGATAGTCATGACATGCCTGGCTAAGATCGCACCACGCGAAAAAAAAGGGAGAGAAGGAAACTATCATGTCGCACGTCTGCAACAAAAGTAGGAAAAACACACTAAAAAGAGGGAATGACAAGATGACCAACATTAAAGTATGAATATCCAGAAAAGATTGAGTCAGATATGACATCTAAGAGTCATTAATTCAACTAGATATAAGGAGAATGAAAACATGATTTTTGGTCCCATCAACCATCCTTTTCATAACTACCATAACTACCTTAACAGGTACAACGCAAAACTGAAGTATACACGTTAATGAGGAATGCGTTGATTGAGAATCCCATGTGATCGACATGACTTCAATATACCACTGCAATGATCACATGAGCCATGAGCACACCTCTATAAATACGAGGCTTCATCAGCAAGAATTATTTTATGTGCATAGAGAGAGAACGAGAGAACCGAAGTTGATAGTTAGCAGAGATGAAGCCCATAATAGAGTGAGACAAATCTCGTGGTCATAGATATTTCCTATTCCAATGAGCTATGAAAAATAAATGTTGAATTTTCATGTCCAATCGAGGATGAAATTCAATCACCTCAAGTACAACATCTAAAAGAAGAACCAAAGGCAATGGTGAGAAGAAACCCACAGACTGTCCCTGTGGCCGATTTGACCCATGTTCCAGCCTATGGATCCGACCCCATTCTGAATCCAACTGTTAATCCACTAGTTCCAGGTCCATGAATGGTCGTGCCACCGCAAGATGCTCCAAAATCGTCCAGGCCAGAGATCTCAAAGAAACACAAGGATAAGGTCGTTGCAGATATGCCTCTTGAGGATATGCCAGAGGATGAACCAAACTCACCACCATGCAGAGACGCTGGTGCCACCGATGAAGAGGAGAAATTTTCACATTATGTCCAACCAAGGAGATCCAATGCACAGAGGTTAACTCTCTTGACGAAATACCACACATCCTTCATGATGCCCTAGATCCCTAATAGCATACCCCTATTGATGGACATACTGCCGAATATATTAAAACTCCAGTTCAAGGATTGTGACACCCGTGAGCAAGTGGGATTCAAAAGGATAAAATACATGGTTAGAGTTCTAGAAATTCCACATGAGCCCTATATCTTAGTACCAATGGAGTGGGAAAACAATGTTGATAGCATGGGATTGCTAAACTTGTTGTTGATGTTGCACTTTGGGAACAACACACAACTAATCACATATGTGAAACATATCCTTTTCTTCTTTCACAGAGGATGTCTATGGATCGATTAACCCTACCTTGTCGACATCAAGCTCATCTCATCAATAATGGGTCTGTCGAAGAAAATAGGAGACCTTGCGCCGTATCTACGTCCAAACCGAGATACGACCAAGATGAATTAGAAGTATAAGCTTCAGCGCATGGGTAGGGTATTTCTCATTTCCCCTATAATTGAAAACATGGTTAAGTTCGCAGCAAGAATC
This sequence comes from Pseudotsuga menziesii, assembly GCA_001517045.1. NCBI lineage: Eukaryota > Viridiplantae > Streptophyta > Pinopsida > Pinales > Pinaceae > Pseudotsuga > Pseudotsuga menziesii. Next base: position 265,269 of record LPNX010562001.1, on the reverse strand, counting down.
TTATATTGCAAGTTCTTATGCAATATGAGACCCACTGAGTGCACCGCCGGGGTGGTAGAAGTCAGAGAGAAGTGCGCAGCTGGAGTAATCTTCAATTGGTCACAGTTTTTGTTGAACGAGATCAAAGAGGATGCAAAGTAGGGATAGGAGGATCCGAAAGCTATGTTCCATTACTCATGGCTGCTCATTATGCTTTCCTTTGTTCTGTGGTCTGACCCGTCGAGCTACCAACCAATGGATGTGCCAGTGCTTTGTATTGGCCCAAAGTACCAGAACCTATGGGAGGACAAGGATGACAAGATTCACTATACCGATAATAACATCAAATTATTTCTGCATAGTGAGGCATTGCGTGATGTTATAAGGAAGTCATACATAGTCAAGTCTACGACGGTGCAGAGATAAAAGGATTTCATAAACTTCCAAGCTGATGTCTACAATCTTATCTTAGATCTAGGTAAGGACCCAACCAAGCAAGTGCATCAGGATGGGTTTATGATTAGTGATGGTGATGTGGACATAGTCATCCAGGACTGGCCAACGGAATGGCATGGCCCAATTGAGGAGTAGGTGAACCAAGGAGATGGTCAAGGAAGTGTCCAAGGAAAGGGCCAAGGAAAAAACTAAGGGAATGGTTAGGGTCATGGCCAAGATGATGGACAAGGCAATCATGGAGGTGATGAACAAGGCAATAAAACACCGAGCTCTGACATTAATGGTAGTGCATGCATCAAGGATGATGATGAATCTGAGGGGACAACTACTGATGAGGATATGAAGAAGGCCTAGGAAGAGGCACATCAGCTACAATGCAAGAAGAGGAATGCAGACAAATCAGCTGACATAGTCAACTTAGCCGACAAGGACATAAAATTGTTGTTCGATGCCATTGCAGACATTGCAAAGTCCATCTTGAAAGGAATAAGTAAGAAGCAGATGTGACTGACCAAATACCTTGTCCACCATATCAATCAGCTGACAGAGGCCATAAATTAAGTTAAAGCCACTGTCTAGGATAAAAATTATGGCGTAGATCCCAGTATCCCAATAGTAACACTGGAGCTGGTGCCACCAATAAAAATAGAAATCCAGGCTCAAATAATGAAGACGGGGATAGCTGAGTTTGACAATGTTGTCCACGGGTTTGAGTTAATAAGCATGGAATTCTCTAAACTCACATTGGTTTAAGTCTATGTTGTGTAGTAGGAGGCCGCGGCTGAGGTATAGCTTAGAGAAAGCATGGTGTCATATCAAATGACTAAGTAGAAAATAAATGCGACAGCGCAAAACACCCTCCCTTAGAGAAAAGGAGTAGGAAATTGAGGCCAGAGAACAAAGTAGGTTTGCATTTGTTGAAGCCATCAAAAGCATGGTCGCGGAGTTCCCACCAAAAGTAGGTCAGAAGATGAACACTCAATCATTAGGGTTGGTCACGTCTCCAAGATCATGGTGGAACTCAAGAATCAAGTAGAAGAGCTTCAAAAAAAGTAGGTACCAAGCACCCTTCCTGAGGTGCTTAAAGAGCGTAGAGAAGCAGCGTCTGAGGCTGTTGCGAGGATAAGAAAAGGAGAAAACTCTACACTAAGGTAGTTGAAGCTATTTTCATGATGTGGGAGGTGCATCTAGAGGATTATACTATGGAAAATATCAAGGAATATGCGTGCCAACATGAGGAGAAAATCACCATGGTAAAGGAAAAGATGAAGAAGCCGCCGCTTAAGGAAAAGGTTACAAAGATCACTGACATTAGAGGAAATTTCAATTCAAAATGGGCCTTTTAACTGTAATTTAAATTCCATGTCATAATGTGTTATCCAATGAAATTTATTTAACTTTGAAATCCCCTATAGGTCTTAAACATTTTTTTAATATAAATTTGGGGATAGGTATCATAAAAAAACTACTTTTTTTGTTTCTTATTTTTGACATATCTCCCTATGTTTTAACTCAAATTTCGATTGAGAGAGCTCCCTGGATGCAGAATTAAATTCTTCATCCAAAAAGTACCCACTTGGAATACTTTTGATGGACCCTGCTATGCCAAAAACAATAAATATCTGAAAAAACCTGATGATGACATCATCATCAGGTTTTTCAGGTATTTCTTGTTTTTGGGGTAGAGGGGTCCATCAAAAGTATTCCGAGTGGGTACTCATTAGATGCAAAATTTAATTTCACATCCAACAAGCTCTCTCGATCAAAATTTTAATAAAATCACAAAGAGATATGTCGAAAATACGAACAAAAAAGTAGTTTTTTTCTTTTCTTCCTCCAAAATTAATAAATATTATTTTACTATTTTAACTATTATTTTATTATTTTTTTGAGGAGGCCCATTTTGAGTTTAAATTTCCTCTAATGGATCATGTAGCTTGGGCAGGAATTCTAAGCTCTTTGTGACCAAGAGCGGACTAGGAATGATGAGGTAGTCGCACACGAGTTCGAAGGAGCACGAGTCACAAGGCTTATTCAGCCTGTACAATAGAAGCTTCAGCACATCACACAATCATTAGAAATAGGACCATCGAAACATATCAGCTCCGATCGGGTGGAAGAGTTGAGTCTGCAAGAGGAGGAATAGGGATCATTTTAGGGGCGAAATTTAGCCCATGGGCTATTTTTAGGGGATTTTCTCCAAAACAACATTCACCATTTTACAATTTTCGAAGCCCTATTTCGCCCAATTTTTATGGGGTAAACTTTTTTCACCCTAAAAATCACCAATTTATTATATAAACAATATAAAATCCTTGGAAATTAAAACATTTTTTGAAAAATATCGCCAAACATTTTATAGTTGGTGTTTTAAGAATTGGTAAGATTCGCCAACGTTTATACACTTTTAAATAAGTATGGTTCCTTAAAATCATCCCTGAGGAGGAATTAATAGAGGGAGTTTCCAAGGTGCAACAAATTTTGAAGGAATTTCAAGACAAGGGTGGTCCTGTGGCGTAGCCTAAGCTAGAGGCTTGAGTTTTTTAGAGCACTAACTTTTGCTATGGCATGATTTTTTCTTAGTGGCTTGGGACAAGCAACATGTGAGTGATAGGGCCTATTGGGCCAGGAAAAGTGCATAAAGAAGAATCTGACACACAAGCACAAGAGGAAAAGTGGGCTCATGACGGAGGAAAAGTAGGTAAAGGAAGAAGTGTGAGTGTAGATGTGGAAGATGTGACGAGGATCAGTATGAGGAGGAAAAAAACATAAAAATTTTGTGGAAGAGGAAGGTAGAAGAGTTGAAGCGGAACATGTGCAAGTCAAGGAATACTGCAGAAGGATGAACCAATATAAAAATTAAAGGATATTTTTGCGGCTATTTATGACCTCTAAGATAGACTGAAAGACTTTTTTGCAGCTAGTTAAGGCTTTGGTTAATGTAATATGGGACTTTTGTGGTTAGTTTGGCCTGTCATCAATGAAATGACAAATATTTTGTAGCTACTTATGTCTGTAATAACTAAGTTTTACTCAGTCGACCTTGTGCAATCTTGTAAATACTATAAATAGGAGTAACCCACTCTATATAAGGGTTAGCTTCAGTGTTGGTTGTTGTTAGCTTGGAGAGGTAGCTTCGAGATGAGATTAGATTCAGTTAGCTTAGTGTTGTGACTCATGAGAGGATTCTAGTAGAAGTAGAAGTTTTTTGAGTTGCGAATATGCAGCCGAGTGCATAGAAAGTAAAGTAGAAGAGTCGATCCATGCTTTGTGCAGATCAGTAGGGTAGATAGAAGAATAAACCAGAGAGCATGAGAGAAAGAAGAGTTAAACAAAAGAAATATCTTAATAATAGTCTGTAACTTGCAGAATGCAAGGGGCTACCTATATTTCTCATGCTAGATGAAGATCACCTTGGTGGTTTTTCCCAGATTGGTTTCCATGTTATTTCCTATGTTGAATGCTGAATGCTTATGTGAATGTTGAGTATTTTCTTATCTTGCATAGTTTATGGTTATTGTTGAATGTATGTCGCAATAGTACCAATCAGTAAATGAATGAATGGGAATTTTAAATCATTGTCAACATGTTATATATGATTTCCTAGTTAAATATGATAACTTACAATATAATTCACACCATGTTCATTATAAGTAAGGAATCACCTATGCCGCATGGTTGCGCTAGTTGATAACTGGTTAAGGAAAAGGTTTTGTCACGCGTCAGTTGTGGAACATAGTTTCACCTTTGTCACATGGTAATATATTCCACCCTCCTATCCATGTCGAACACCTTGGATACACTCCAAGGGACTATAATCCCCTGCCAACTGTGGAAACATGGTTTTGGAAGTTACCCATTAAGATATCTTGGGTGATACTGCGCCTGCCTCATGGGTGTTGTGGCCTAAGCTTGCTCTGTTGGGCTGATTTCTTGTGGTTTTTTGTTGGTATTGTGTTGTTGTTGAACCTCAGGTTGAGACAAGAAGGAATATTAGATCAATAGTTTTGATCCTTCCTTCCAACCACTTCATGTGTAATAGATAGAGAAGAGGTACGAGAGAGGAAATAACATGATCTAAAGGAGCTTCTACTGGTGAGGTATGCTTATGCATTGGAAGTACATATCAATGAATATTCTCTATTTGATCATCTTTTTTTCTTGAATGAACCTATTATCCCATTTGGTGAGAGGGATATGGAGAGAGGATATCATCTCAGAGTGCTCATGGTGAAGCTTGATGATGAGGGACAACTGGAGAAGCCCATGAAGGTTTAAGAAGAAGAAGCAGTAGCTGGAAATGTTGATGTTCAAAAGGTTCAAGAAATGGAAGGGCCTCATATTTATCGTTTTATAATTAAGTCTCTCAGGACTGCAACAAGCATTTACTACAATTATGAAATTCTCACTCCCTCAAGAAGCCTCAAGGTTATAGAGAGCCAAGAGAAAGGGAGTCGATTAGGATGAGGTCGAGGATGAAGAGTTGAACTGCATGTTGCAGAAGACAACATATATTATAATGGATTGTAGAGAAATTGGATATGACTGACCTATTTCTGGATGTGTGTTTTCTTTAGATGGAACTTTTCTAGCAACAAGGTAGCGGTTTCTTATTTTTTGGGTTGAAAATTCAGTTTGTATCACAATAAATATCAGTTTGTATGTACATAAAGAGTAGAGGTTATATGTAGAGTATCTACATATTTTTTGAAAATAGTCGATAGCAAGGGAAAGGGGTATAGAGCGAGCAAGGGAAAGAGGTATAAAGTGAAGCACCCTAAATTAACAAATCAAAATTCTGCACAGAATTTTGATCTTGCATGTGGTCCATGTGGGTTTGGATCTCACCTAGTTTCTATTTCAGGAACTAGGTCTTCGCCAAAGGAATCTATATCAATAGTTCAAAGCTTTGCATAGAATTCTAATGATGATGGAACTGGCTCTGGCCAATTTGGATCTAGCTCTTTCCTAATTTTGGGTTCACAAAATGAGCATGCCCAAGCTGGGTTTCCCCCTCAGTCAGCTTAGGCTTCAGAAAGGATAAATTTCTTAGCTGGAGGGCATTTCTTTGATGTTCCTATTGAAGGAAACCCAACAAGTGGTGCACCATCCATAGCATTAGGAAGCCAAGAAAAAGAATCCATGGAATTTGAGGAGAACCCTAATGGTGTGAGAGAAAGAAAAGGGATATCAGGTGGTGCAAGTCAAGGGGTAGAGGTATGTTCAGGAAAATCATGAAAAGAGTGATATGGGTCTGTAAGCTTACATCCCTCTCGTGTCGATAACAAACAGAAATAGAGGGTTGAGGGTTCCAATGCTCTTGTGTTGAATAAGGGTTTACATACTAGTTCAAATTCTCCAGGTTACAGAGGGAGCCGAGAAGAAAATTTTGATATAAGAAGAGGAGGCAGAGGAGGTAGCAGGGAAGGCTAGGGCTATCAAAGAGAAGAAAAGGATAGGAGATCATGGAATGAATGAGGTTGGGATATAATCAAAGGAGGAAGATGAGGTAGATGAAGATATGGCTCTATAAGAGGTGAAAGTGATTGAATTGATGCTCTGGGTCAATTAATGTAAATACTTTTATTCTTAAATAAACCTTTTTTCTTGGTTCATGTTTAATATCTTTGTTTTGTAATTATCTGGTATTTTTTTTTGAATTCAACAACAAATCTTAATTAGACAAGCTTCACAAATTTGGGATGTCTATGGAATTTTGTTTTGATCGTACGATGTAATCATTATGGTAGTAATTCATGTGACAAACCGGTATACACATAACCACAGTTGTGTGAAAATTAATTATGTAAAAATTATAATATTTTACAGAAGATCATTTCCAAATTGAAGAAAAATAAAATATAGGGTCTCACATTTTAGCCAAATGAATGGATTTTGTTTACATAACTTGTGTTTGCATGTAATTGTTCACCATTTTCTTTTGTACCCTTAGTTAAGTACCTCTTAAAGAGGATTGAACATGAGTAATAAGTTGAACCTAACGTGTTGCTGTCAGATTCAGATGGTCCATGGTATGACTATATCTTTTATGCCCACAAGACATGGGGGATGTCTACACTCCAGGAACATTAAGTAAACAACTATCATAAAAATTTTGTCACAAACTTGCATAATTTGTGTGAAGTGTTCCCTAGTGTTGATGTTGTCCTTGGACTTTTGTTTGGTATTTTTGATTCCCTAAAGAAAAAAAGTAATGGCGTCTTTATAATAAGTGGGTGATTGCAAGAATTGAGTAATGGCATGGTTGTTCTTCAAAACAAAACGTTCATTGTCATTCATGAGTTTCCTACGGTGTTCAATTGGATGAGAAAGAATATGGCCTTCATAGATCCATCCCTTTTCCTATATAAGATGTTCATTGAGTTGTGTTTAATGAATATCCAACATTTGTTGAAGCAATTCCTTATGTCCATTGGTCTTTTTCAAAAAAATAATCAAAGTATTCTAAATAGATTTTTTTTTTTTCAGTTTCATATTCCTTAATCTATTTACGGCAATTCATTTGACAAATACTAGAACAGGGTTAACATTCTCTCCAATAATTATCTTCTGTTGGAAAATTGACGTGAAATGACTGCAGTACTCATGATCCTCTTGTAAGTTGTAGATGTTGATCTACATTACCGAGTCTGGTAAAGATTGTTGGCAAAGAATTTTCATTGTTGATCAAAGAGTCCACCATAATAGAAATTTGTATGATAGGATTGAGGCACTTGTATGATAGGATTGAGTCTATGCCTATTCTTGAGTTGTAAGATTATTTTCTTTGTGTGTTACTTTTTCCATATATAGTTTCCTTATGAATTCATGTTGTTTGGTTGAAGCATATCTTCTCCGTTTGGAATGGTTGATGGGATCAATCTATATGAGATGGAAGCAATTTGACTTGACTCAAGTTGAATGGCATCGACTGGGAAACTAATTACATTAGTTGGCTAAGTGTTGAAAATAGTGTTTGACATGATTTCCTTGAAATGTTGAAACTCCTCTCAAAGAGTTTCTGAGTTCCCAACATATTTCTTGATCAGCCCAGGCTTGATTTGAACAAACTGTTTGTGGATCCAAAGGGTATTACCAAGAAACTGTGCTTAAGATTGAGATATTCATGTATTCACTAAATTAACAAATTCATCACTATAGTGCTATTTTCAATCTTTTGTGCTTTCCCATATAATATTTCATCATACAGAGTCAATTAATTGACTTCCCTTATTTTAATCTTAATGATGTTTATTTGTTTATAACTTTATAGAGTTTCATGTAGACAAATGTTATATCATGCAATATTGATTTTCTTGGTCAAATGCGATTTCCCTCACATACTAAAAAATATATATTATTTTCCTTGAAAATTGCCTACTAATGCACACATATCCTCCATCCATTGTGTGAGCAACTTCACTTTCTTATCCATATTTGCATCACTACCCATTTTGATGTTAGATATAGATATGATGACGCTACCAATGAAGTCGTGGACTACATACTTGTTCAGATTTCCTTTATTTGACACCCTGTACCATTTGTCACTTGCGAGGACATGCCCTTTGCTAGAATATCCATTTAACCATCTTTCCAAGATTGGCATGCAATAATACATGCAAATATCTAAATTTTCATGGCTTAAGCATCATGACATAGTTTTCATGCAACTCTCATTTCTGAAGTTTGTAACTACTCTCTAGAAAGATCTGTTGAACCTAAACACAAAAATTCAAGAAGGATTTCTCCTTCATGCTTACTCGGCTAACAACATTAGAGAGGTGAGTATAAGTTGGAATTCAATTCAGACACTTCCTTTTGTAATATTTCTATCAGTAAGCTAGTGTACCCATGTTGGTAATATGACTCTATAGCAGACATAATTTTAGTTATCGATCATCACAATAGATTGAATAACGTAGTAGCATTTGATAATTTACTTCTCTTTTTGTCCCATAACCATACCATTCTCTAGATTCTTCATGGGAAGAACATAATGACCTTTTTGTGTATTGGTTAGTTTCTAGATTAATATGGTAAATGTTTGATTTAGCATTATATGGACATATTTTTTTCATTTGTTTCAAGTGTTATACCACTTAATCTTGTAGATATGTATTAATGATGAAGCTACCACAATGAAACTTTGGTTACTGATTTCATTCAACATTGAAGTCTTAGGAAGTAAAGAGGGATAATAATCAATGCTTTGGTTTACAGGAAGAAAATATGTGCTCTATATTAGAGCAAACCAAGGACATATTATGAAGGTATTACTCGGCTATTATTTCTTGCTACCTTTTGTATTCTATTTGTGACATGTTGATTACAAGTTCTATTTTGTTTCTAATTTGTTCTTGATGCTAACTTGTGAATATTAAATTATTGAACTTAATGACTATTTAAAGCTACACGGATGAAAAGATAAATTGATAAAATTTGGCATTTATATAATATCTCCATTAACTTATCCTTAATATTGCTATTTATATGGAAGTTGGATTCAGACTTTTTCCTTTCATTTAAGTATTGAAGTCAACTAGATCATATATACATACGTAAAATTTGTGGGGTATTGAATGATCTCTTTAGATAGGAAATAAGAAAACCATCTTCTTGAAAGTGGGGTTTATGGAGACCAATATTTTAAAGAGTGATTAGAAGTTTGTTGTTCTCCAGAATATGTAGGATACTATATTTATGATTATTTTACTATCGTCTCTACCCTCAGTGATGTCAAATTTGGATGTTGTCAACTTAGGTAGCATCCAATAAATGTGATTGATATAAAAATATTCTTGCATACAAACAGATTTATTCATACATTTGAAATATGATCAGGTTTGTAATAAATTAGTTATTGTGTTGTCCTTTACATATAAAGTTGTGCATTTTATTTCAATCTCTCTATCTGAAATCATAAGTAAAGGATGCATTTTGTGTTTATTTCTGGGTTTGCACTTATTTCACAGCAATTGAGACATTCACTTTCTGTTCTCATTTAAACATGATATATTATGACATTTTGATGAATTGAACATGTTTTCCTTGTAAATTGCCTCCTAATGCACACATATCCTCCATCCATTGTGTGATCATCTTCACTTTCTTATGCACATTTGCATCACTACCCATTTTGATGGAATATATATATATATATGATGACGATACCAATGAATTCGTCGACTACATACTTGTTCGGATTTCCTTTATTTGACACCCTATCCCATTTGTCACTTGTGAGGATATGCCCTTTTCTAGACTCTCCTTTTAACCATCTTTCCAAGCTTCACGTGCAATAATACATGCAAATATCTAAATTGTCATGGATTAAGCATCATGAAATAGTTTTCATGCAACTCTCATTTTTTAAGTTTGTAGTTACTCTCTAGAAAGATCTATTGAAGCTGAACAGAAAAATTCAAGGAAGATTTCCCCTTCACGCTTATTTGGCTGATGATATTCGAGAGGTGAGTATGGGTTGGAAGTCAATTCAGACACTTCCTTTTGTAATCTTTCTATCAGTAAGCTAGTGTACCCATGTTGGTAATATGATTCCTATAGCAGACATAATTTTGGTTATGGATCATCACAATAGATTGAATAACATAGTAGAATTTGATGATTTACTTCTCTTTTTGTCCCATAGCCATACCAATCTATGGATTTTTCATGGGAAGAACATAATGACCTTTTTGTTTATTGGTTAGTTTTTAGAATAATCGGGTAGATTTTTGATCTAGCATTATATGGACATATTTTTTTCATTTGTTTCAAGTGTTATACCACTTAATCTTGTATATATGTATTAATGATGAAGCTACCACAAAAAAATTTTGGTTACTGATTTCATTCAACATTGAAGTTTTAGGAAGTAAAGAGGGATAATAAGCAATGCTTTGGTTTACTAGAAGAAAAGACTGTGCTCTATAGTAGAGCAAACCAAGGACATAGTATGAAGGTGTTACTCGACTATTGTTTCTTGCTACTTTTTGTATTCTATTTGTGACATGTTGATAACAACTTATGTTCCATTTCTAACTTGTTCTTGACGCTAACTTGTGAATCTTAAATTAGTGAAATTAATGGCTATTTAATGCTAGACGTTAGCAAGGATAAATTGATCAAATTTTCCATTGATATAATACCTCCATTAATGTATCCTTAATATTACTATTCATATGAAAGTTGGATTTAGACTTTTTCCTTTCAATTAACTATTGAAGTCAACTATTTCATATATGCATATGTAAAAATTGTGGGGTACTCAATGTTCTCTGTAGAGAGGAAGGAAGAAAACCATCTTCTTGAAAGTGGGGTTTATGGAGACCAACATTTTGACCAAAATTTTAAAAATATATTAGAAATTGGTTGTTCTCCAGAATATGTAGGATCCTATATTTATGGTTATTTTACTATTGTATCTACCCTCAATGATGCCAAATTTGGATTTTGTCAAATTAGGTAGCATCCAATTAATGTGATTGATATAAAAATATTCTTGCATACAAATAGATTTATTCATACATTTGAAATATGATTAGGTTTGCAATAACTTAGTTATTGTGTTGCACGTAGCATATAAAGTTGTGCATTTTATTTCAGTCTTTCTATCTGAAATCATAAGTAAAGGATGCATTTTGTGTTTATTTATGGGTTTGCACTTATTTCACAGCAATTGAAACATTCACTTTATGTTCTCATTTAAACATCATATATTAGGACATTTTGATGAATTGAACCTATTTTCCTTGGAAATTTCCTACCAATGCACACATATCCTCCATCCATTGTGTGAGCATCTTCAGTTTCTTATGCACATTTGCATCACTACCCATTTTGATTCCAGATATATATATGATGACGCTACCAATGAAGTCGTGGAATACATACTTGTTCGAATTTCCTTTATTTGACACCCTATCCCATTTGTCACTTGTGGGGATATGCCCTTTTCTAGACTCTCCTTTTAACCATATTTCCAAGATTAGCATGCAATAATACATGAAAATATCTAAATTGTCATGGCTTAAGCATCATGACATAGTTTTCATGCAACTCTCATTTTTTAAGTTTGTAATTACTCTCTAGAAAGATCTGTTGAAGCTGAACACAAAACTTCAAGCAGGATTTCCCCTTCACGCTTACTCGGTTGTTGATATTTGAGAGGTGAGTATGAGTTGGAAGTCAATTCAGACACTACCTTTTGTAATCTTTGTATCAGTAAGCTAGTGTACCCATGTTGGTAATATGATTCCTAGAGTAGACATAATTTTGGTTATGGATCATCACAATAGATTGAATAGTGTAGTAGCATTTGATGATTACTTCTCTTTTTGTCCCATAGACATACCGTTCTCTGGATTCTTCATGGGAAGAACATAATGACCCTTTTGTTTATTGGTTAGTTTCTAGAATAATCTGGTAGATTTCTGATCTAGCATTATATCGACATAATTTTTGCATTTGTTTCAAGTGTTATACCACTTAATCTTGTAGATATGTATTAATGATGAAACTATCACAATGAAAATTTGGTTACTGATTTCATTCAACATTGAAGTTTTAGGCAGTAAAGAGGGATAATAAGCAATGCTTTGGTTTACTGGAAGAAAATAGTGTGCTCCATATTAGAGAAAACCAAGGGCATAGTATGAAGGTATTACTCGTCCATTGTTTCTTGCTACTTTTTGTAATCTATTTGTGACATGTTGATTACAAGTTCTGTTATGTTTCTAACTTTTTCTTGATGCTAACTTTTGAATCTTAAATTATTGAACTTAATGGCTAGATAATGCTACACGGATGCAAGGATAAATTGATCAAATTTGACATTGATATAATACCTCCATTAATTTATCCTTAATATTACTATCTATATGGAAGTTGGATTCATACTTTTTCCTTTCAATTAACTATTGAAGTCAACTAGATCGTAAATGAACATGTAAAATTTGTGGGGTACTGAATGATCTCTTTAGATAGGAAAGAAGAAAACTATCTTCTTGAAAGTGGGGTTTATGGAGACCAATATTTTGACCAAGATTTTAAAAAGTGATTAGAAATTGGTTGTTCTTCAGAATATGTAGGATCCTGTATTTATGGTTATTTTACTATCGTCTCTACCCTAAAGGATGCCAAATTTGGATGTTGTCAAATTAGGTAGCATCCAATAAATGTGATTGATATAAAAATATTCTTGCATACAAATAGGTTTATTCATACATTTGAAATATGACCAGGTTTGCAATAACTTAGTTATTGTGTTATACTTAACATATAAGGTTGTGCATTTTATTTCAGTCTTTCTATCTGAAATCGAAAGTAAAGGCTACATTTTGTGTTTATTTCTAGGTTTGCACTTATTTCACATCAATTGAGACATTCACTTTCTGTTCTCATTTAAACATGATATATTATGACATTTTGATGAATTGAACATGTTTTCCTTGCAAATTGCCTGCTAATGCACACATATCCTCCATCCATTGTGTGATCATTGTTGGGCCTGGAGAAAGTGAGTAGGAAATAAGTGCAAGTGAAGAAATGCACAAGAATCTGTCAACAGCGCAAGCACACGCAAGGAAAAGGAAGCACGCAGTAGGAATAGAAGAAATCCGCTCATACAAGGAAATTTGCATGGACAAAGGAAACTATGTGGAAGAAGAAATCAGTGTAGAAGAGGGAATAGGCGCAAAATATGTCGGTGGTAAAGGGAAACTACACAGAAGGAATATGCTACAAGGTAAAGAAATAGCACAAGTACAGAATAATGACCGAAAGTGACAGGACGATCATGGGTGCTGAAGTTGTCTTAAGTCAATGGATGCCACACGAGTGAATGCATGCTATAAGTAAGGTTGTTAGTGCCTCGTGTCAGGTCATGATCGCCATAGCTATAGCCTATGGGCGACTGATGGTGATAGTTAACAGACTACCTATATGCAGTAAACCCTACATTGTCATGTAAAATAGTATAAATAGGAGGGATTCAATAGTTAGAAGGTTGATTTTTAGTTGGATTTTAGTGATTATTGCTATATGTTGGTTGTATTTAGTATTTAGTTGTATATGGATGGGTTAATGGAGGGAAGATATTTAAGGGAGTAGAGTGAAGCTGTAAGATCTGGGTGGTAGACTAGTCGGAAGACTGCATGAGGCATTTAGGGTTAGTGCAGTAGAAAAGAAGCTCTACTATAGCGGTACAGATGCTAGAGAGTTAGATCCAAGCTATGTGCAGATCAGTAGATTGTAGCAGTAGATTAGGAGAAATAAGCTAGAGATCATGAGATAAAAAGAGAGTCTGAGTAGAAAGGTAGATATAAGACAATATGCAGTCAAATGCAGGCTGAAGGTGCCATATATTTCTCATGCGAGATGAAGAGCGCCTTGTGGTTTTTCTTAGATCGGTTTCCACATGAATTATCCCGTGTGTTGATGATTGCCTATGTATGTTTGTTTATGTTTATGTTTATGCTTATGCTTATGATGCAAGTCCTGTCATGGTTGAATGAATGTTGCACTTTCAATAGAAGTCTGACTGCATGAATAGGTTATTATTCACTACTTCTGAGTATTAGTTTATGTTTATGTAACAAGTGTTGTTGTGCGTCTGTTATATTGTGCATTTCTGTTAGCTTGCTCTTATATTAAGTTATGTTTAAATTACTAAGGCCGAATATATGTCACAGCATTAATAGTTAATAAAATATATGCACGGTGTGCGGTACAATTCGATGAAAATGACTCCATCCTCGCGCCTTGGTCAAGCTCCTTGGCTGCATGCAAAGGGACTATAATCCCTCAAAAAATAGAAAAAAAATGGTTCTAGCGGTTTCCCATCGAAGAGATATCTTGGGTGAGACTGGGCCTGCTTTGCGGGAATTGCCGACAGGGCTTTCTCTATTAGGTCAGTATCTTAGTTGTTTGTTGGGTCAACAAATGGTTCCATTCCCAGGACCCTATTGATCAAAATGAGGGAAATGTTATGGCACCCAACTAAGAGTGAAGTCAAGGATTGGCTCAAGTCGAATACATTGATATTCATGCAGAAGGAAAGAGAGGGTTCACAGCTGAGCCTCGAGAACCGGTTACAGCGATATCTATATTCAGATCTCCATGAAATTTTTTTTTCACAGAATTCCCCATTGTATTGCAAGAATGGTTGTTAGAGTTAGTGATCTGGCATACTAACTTCCAGTGAACAGGAGTAGTTGAATGGACTGACCTACTGACACAATAAATAGCATAAGTAAGTAACCCTATTTCTAGAGTTGTTGATTTTTCGATTGATCGAATATTAGAGGGATATGTTACTAAGTTTGTTTTTGAAGCGATAACCTTGTATAGAAAGGCAGAGAGACATTTTTTTCAAGGACCTCGAGGAAGGTACCTTATGTGTATAAACCTATGGATTAAAATCCACCTTTATGAAAAGGGTATTTTACAACTCAATGATTGAGTCGCGCAGTCCGTGCAGGGGATATGTTGTGTAAAATTTAGGAGTAATATGGAAGGTAGTAAGAAGAAATGTTCCTAGAGAGCTCAGAAGACAACTTGGACACTAGATTCTGAAGAAGCGGAAGGAGGTTTCGGTCAAGAAAGAGGAGGAAGGTAACAGGAGGAAGGAGGGCTTATAGGCTGCCGAGGGAAGGTTAATATGGACGTGAGTCACACCTAGACGAAAGGTCTTGTGATGAAGAGGAGGAGTATAGTTCGATTTCTGAGAGATATGAATCGAAAGAGTCTGTAGAGACACTAAGGATAGGACGTGACTACAACATTCCAAGAAGATCCCCTGAAGTGAGACCTAGAAGTTCCTCACCTGAACCGCTTGTGAACACTAATAGTCCTAGTGTCGCTACTAGTGCGCAAGGAATCCCATTAGCGATCCCAGTAAATCCAGAAAATTCGGGGAATCCATTGAACAATCCCAGTGCCACCCTAATGGCAGGAAAAGAAGTTAGACTATTCACGTTCAATGGGAATGGAACAAAGGATCTAGAACAACACTAGTTCCTCTGCGAGTCTATGTGAACAGTCTGCCTCATTAATAATGATGACATCCAAAAATATTAGATGATCACGACTTTGTGGGGCCGCCCATTGGATTGGTACATGAAATACTATGTAGTACCACTCGGGCAGCCGCAGAGGATTCTTGAGAAGATTCGATGCACAATGATCTCAGAATTTAGAAAGACACAATCTGAGTCCCAATGTATAACCAAGATAAAGGAGATTAAGCAGGCTCCAACATAGATAGTATGGGACTTTGATCAGTGGTTCAAGATGTTGATGGCCAAAGTAAGCTTCCAGATGTCAGACGTGCAACATTAAGAGTGGTTTATTGTTGCGCTACTGCTACACATTAGAGGACCACTCATGCAACAAAATATTGTGATGTAGATGGAGGCACTAGAATTGGAAATTAAGCTAGAGGCTTCACCTATTGGAGATGGTGCTGCAGGAATGATAGAGATTCAGTCACAATTGGCTAATCTGACTATTCATCTCTAGGACATAAAAAGAGGAAAAGAGGTGCAGGAAGACCTCTGGTGTACGTGATACTGGACCAATGGACATACCAAAGGTGAGTGCCTGGATTACATGAATTATATCATGTCCGATGCACCAAACTCATTGAGTACCTAGGGGCTTCCCTGGTGCAACATCTTCCAAACAAGACCACACTGCAGTGTAGATTACATGTTCCTGCAGAAGACGATATGTACCCCATCTAGTCTGTATTGTAAATTTTGTAGGTATGTAGGCCATGCTGAAAAACATTGTAAGTCCTACCAACTTATGAGAGATAAAATGATAGATGCATATCTAATGAATACTGAGGAGCAAATAAAGATTGAATAGGCATAAGTGCAGCTTCACGGTGCACCTCAGTTTCAGGATGCACCTCAATTTTATCCTGTGGAGCAGTTTCGGGTGGTGCCATAGGTTCAGAATGTGTCCTTGTGTAACCCATGGCAATAGCAGTATCAAAAACCACAATACCTATCGCAACCTCCACACCCTTAGTTGAGGGGGGGCGACAATTATAGGGGCCACGGAGGAGGAGGATTTGGTCGAGTAAGAGGAACAGTGGTATGCTACAATTGTGGATCATAGGGCCACTATGCTAGAGACTGCCCTAAACATGTGAAGACTTGCTCATATTGTATACAAGAACACAATGTGGAGCAATATCTGCAACTTACCGCTAGATTGCAAGCCTGGACAGTTGGAGAAGCTAACATAGCACCAAATCCTATGCCAAATGATCCCAACATGAATGCTAATGCCAACATACAGATGATATTCACAGAACCCCAGGAGCCAAGTTTAGCCGTGATAACCAAAGGAGATGTCGCGATGGGTGTAGATCAAGCAACGCAGACAGATCCCGTGACACAAGCACAACAACATGTGCGACCCACCGCACAAAAGAAAAAACCACTAGATGTTCAAAAGTAGAAGCTCATATTAATGGATGTATGCCCACAGTTCATCGGAATAGAGAAGCCATCCACCTCATGCCAAGTGAAAGATATGCCTGAGAGATTCCAGAAGATATTCAAATGACAAACTGCAAGCAAGAGTGCAGATAAGGTTAGTAAAATCAAACCATTCCTATGAATTTGTTTGGTACTAATATAGGACAAGGATGCACTTGCAAAGTTGGAAGCACTTATAGAAACACTTTTGAAGGAAGACCCACCAATAAACAAGGTTAACACTATCAAGACAATGTTCAAAACAGGATGTGAATTCAGGATGTCTGTGCAAATTGGTGATTATGACATGGACTATATCATCCTCGACCTGGGATCCGATGTTAACATCTTAACATGCCAAACATGGGAAATAATGGGAAATCCACCCCTAGAATGGTCCCCATTTCAATTAAGGCTTTCTAATCAGGAAAAGTTCCTTCCCATTGGTAGATTGAGTCAAGTCTAAGTGGATATTGAAGGATTCCTCACTTTCACAGACTTCGAGGTCATCAATATAGCATATGATACTAACCCATATCCTACACTGCTGGGGATCGAATGGGTGATGGGAAAGCAAACCATTATAAAATTCAAAAGAAGGATCCTATCGCTTGAAGATGATGAGGTGAGGGTAGTTGCACCCCTCGACCCACTGGAAGGATAGACATAAATTGAACCTATGTTCAACGAAGGGAAATCTAATCACCTTGATAACATATATAATGTCACTACCCTTAAGGAGGATTGCATTAATCCTACTGCGGATGGTAAACTGAGATGGAGATGTGCGAGTTCATGTACATCAAAATCAAGAGAGGCACTTGAGAACTGGAAGAACTGATTACATGAAGTCTCTATGAGGAGATGTGCTAAGATAACTAAGGCTGTCTGAGGAGTAGGAACTCAGTTTGGCTACTTTCTACATATGAAGGATTACCTAACTTGGCAACATTATTGACTTATTTTGAAGGACTAGTCACAGAGACGCGGCGGCTATCTACGCTGGAATTTGCACTAAAATCTACACCAGCGCGATGTTGGGGTACACACAAAATCTCTATAACTGAATGGTCACGGTGCAGAAGGCTACTGGAAGTAAGGTTCGGAGACGAGGTCACAACTATGACACAAAATTATATAGGGTTATCGGACCCTCTTGAACACTTGGAGCAGTGTTCCGCAACATTCTCTAACTGCCCGCGCTAAAAGTGGGTTCACCACTTCATCCACACTCTCAAAATGGCGCTGAGGGTATGGTATGCATCTGTGAAGCTGTGCCAAGAAACAAGGGAATGGGAAACATTTGCACATAATTTCACTTGCAGATTCCAGTTCGTAGACGAGCAACCAACAGTTGATATTGCGTTGAAGAATATTAAGGAGAAGATATTTGTGGAGATCCCACTAGAGGTTGCATATTCTCAACCTTGCACCGTGCATTCCCACCCATGTTGTGAGATAGATCAGCACTAGATGACCTTCTATAACCTCTCCAGAGACCGAGAGGATGATCCAAATAACATCAATATTCCTGAGTCAGAGGGATCACACACAGTAGAAGGAAGCAACATTTCGAGTGTGCAGTTCATCAAGCCACTAAACATCAAGAAATTTAACATACCATGACAAATGTGGCACGGCCCCATAAGGCCAAGGCACACAAAAAAGAAGAAGAGAGATATAAAGGCAGGAAGGAAACAAAAGATACATCTCCAGTGCAACCAGACGGGGAAAAAGAAAGTTATGCTGAGGAATGGCATGCTGTAAACCTGCCAACAAACCGGCTACGAGATAACTGGTGGTCAGTGTAAGACAGCTGGAAGGCACTAACGGACCATTAAATGCATATGGATTCAAAAAATGATTTGGTGCTTGTGACACCTCAGCAACATTAATTTGGAAAGTCCAAGGAGAATGACGACACAATTTTTGCTCCCATCCACTGTATTAACCTTAAATGCCCTGACAAGTACAAAGCTGAACCTAAGTGTGCGAGTAAAGGTGATGAAGGATGATCCCATGTTCCCATCAGATGGCCCATCATTGCGTCCAGTCACTGCCTGTATGCTTGATTGCCTATAAATATTAGTCACCTCTGCCATAGTAACCTTTACATTTCCTTGTAGAGTCAAGAAACCAGAGAGCTGAGCCAACTAAACAAACCATAACCCTCCCTCATAGTTGAAGCCCATGATTGTTGAAATATCCAATTATAGTGAAGACTCCACTATTTCACCAACCTCACCCTTCCTGATACTAGAAGTGCCTTACATCCCTGAACCCAGTTGATCGACGAAGAAGATGAATAAAATGCAGGTTTAACCCAAGGCACCACCAAGGCCACCAAGACTACCACCGGTAGGAGGCCAGCTAACGCAAGTACCTGCAACCCAGCCACCAGTGCAATCGACTGGGGTACAAGTTTTTGTGGGCAGAGCTTCATCCAGTGCACACCTCCCTGCTTCCTGTGGTCCCCCACCGAAGATATCCAAAGTCCACAGAGCCAACCCGGTTCTGCCACCACCACCAGTGGACATAGAGCTCACTGATGAAGAAAAGAACTTGTTTCCTCCATATGTGTCACCGAGGAAGCCAGGTACCGCAAGAGTGCTAGTGGATGCATAGGAACTTTTGGAAGATCCCAACATTCTAGAAGGAGTCCCACGATATCAGGATACCATCACTCCCAAACTTGAAGACTTGAAGTTTGAAGACTATGAGACTAGGAGGAAAAAGGAGCTAGCCAGAAATCGATTCATGGTCGTGGTGCCTAGTGAACCGCCAAATGCAGACATAGTTTCGGCAATGGAATGGGCATGTGTATTTGAGTAGTTAGGTATATTAAACCTACTCCTTATGCCGTACTTTGGCTGCATTTCCCCGGTTGGGATGTGTGTCAGTCAACTTTTGGTTTGCTTCCATGGAGGCTACCTCTGGCTGAACAAGCCATATGAGGTAACGGTCGATCTAGTCTCGGCCATCATAGGTCTCCTGCGGAAAGGAATCAACCCAAACCTATACATACACAAGGACAAGTAAACATTAAACAAGAACGACATGAAGAACAAGTACTATCTTGTTCATGGCAGAAAGGGATACCTTATTAGCTCTATCGATGATAGTGCTGTAAGGGCTGTAGCAAAAAATATTTTGCAGTAAGGTTCTGCACAAGATGAGGCCTACTAAATGCACTACTGTAATAGTAGAGCTAGCAGAATAGTGCACGCAAGGAGTGGCCATCAACTAGTCCCAGTTCCTCATCAATGAGCTGATGGATGACGCGGTTGACGCGTAGGAGCTTCCCGCAAAGAAGCCCCACTACTCATGGATTTTGATTCTGATCTCTTTTGCAACATGGACTCCTCCACCATATTATCAACCCATGGATATCCCAATGGAGATCCTTAGTGCACCATTCCAGAACCTCTGGGACCACAAAGACAACAAGCAAAAGGCCAATACAAAGTTTGCATTCTTTCTCCAAGGAGAAAGGCTTAGACAAATCGCGTGCCAACAATGTATACTATTCCCTATGACAGTGGCTAAATATCCTTTCATTAACTTCTACACGGGGCTGCACAATATCATCTTGCATCTACACAATGAACCCAAGAAGAAGGCACTCTCGACCTTCTTCATCATCATAGATGCAAATATTGAGAGGGAAATCAAAGAATGGCCCAAAGATGGCTTAGCTAGCATGTGGAGGTGCCTGCAGGGAAACCACCATCGCAAGGGGGTCTGCAGGAGAACCCTCCCAAAGACTGCACCAATACCAACACATGGGAGCACCAAGATGATTCCCAAGAAGATGAAGAAGAAGAAGAAGAGAGAGACCCACCAAATGCGGGTAAAGAAGACACCCGTACTAATGAGGACGTGCGCGTTGAAAGAACCAGGAAAAGAAAGGGCAAAGAGCCCCATAGGGGGGTCTGTAGGAGAACCTGCCCCAAGATCACACCAATAACAACACTTAGGAGCATCAATATGATGCCCAAGAAGAAGAAGAAGAAGAAGAGAGAGACCCACCTAATGCGGGAGAACTAGACACCCCTACTAATGAGGACGTGCGCGCCAAAAGAACCAGGAAAAGAAATGGGAAAGAGCTCGTGGAGGAAGATGTAGAAGACTTGGGAATCCCACATAGGAAGAAGAAGAAGGCTAAATGACCCCGAGTCATGAGAATATAAGAAGAGGATCTGACTCTTCTTAGGGAGGTGATCGTCGAAGTAGTTGAGTCTACTTTGGGTAATATCACACGCAACCAAACCATATGGATGAATTGAGTCAGTGTGCAAGCTACTTGGCTAGAAGAGGCCGTCATAGAAGTGCACAGCATCATGTAGGCTAAGACCTATGGTGTAGACCCATCAGACACTTTGGAGACGTTAGTGCTACTCCAACCCTTAAGAATAGAAATTCCCGCATAGGAATTTTCTACAGAAGAAGCAGAAAAAGAGGCAAGTGTCCATAGCTTGGACACATTAAATTTGGATTTGTTTACGCTGACGTTGCCACAAATCGATTCCATTCAGCATGCCACAGCTACAGAGATATGAATTGGAGAAAATGTGCTTGCATAGCAGGAAGCCAAGGCAACTAGGAAAGAAAAGGCATGCAAAAAAGTCATCAAGCGCCAGCAGTAAGACCTCAAAGCACAACTACAGAAGCAGGCTTCACTAGAAGAAGCCATAAAGGAGGAAGTCACACAACTGTTAGATGATGAAGAAAGAGGAAAGGAAAAACTTGTGCACCAATTGAGGTGGTTATCCAAAGTAGCCGTAGATATAAAGAAACAATTTTAGGACTTAAATACAAAACAGAAGCTGAGAACACCTCCCGAAGTTGTGCAATAAAGGAAATAATCAACAAATCAAGCTATTGGCCAGCTTAGGGAAGCTGAGCAGATCTGAACAGAGGTGGTGGAAGCAATTTCTATGGTATGGGAGCAACTTATCAAGGATGAGACTGCATAACAGCTTTCCAAGCAGGCGTGATAAGTAGACCTACAAGTACTGGCAGTGAAGGGAGAGATTAGGAAGCTTCCAGCAAAGGATAAAATCACCAAAGGAACTAAGCTCAAGAAGCTCCAGGGTAAGGGAAGAACCATGTGCAAGTAGAAACACATGCACATCAAAGATATGGCTGAGAAACAAGCTGAAGCTGAAAGGGTAACAGGACTAATCCTTCTTGTCTAGCAGTGAATCAGCGAGTTCACACAAGCAATGGCCAATGCTTCGTTGGAATTCCCTAGCTCTGACAGAGTGCATGAACTGGCAAAGAAGGAAGAAGAAGCCTGTTGGGAGATAGAAAGGCTTACTCCCATTTTTTCCCAATTCCAACAAAAGGTTGGAAGCCCAAAACAATCTGCGCCGGAAGATGCACTCGAGGATGTGCAAGAGGAGGAAAAAGAAGAACAAGAAAATAAACAAGAAGAGGAAAAGGAAGAAGAAGAGGAAAAGGAAGATGAAGAGGGACAGCAAGATGAATAGGACCAAGAAGAACATCATGTAGAAGACCCGGAGCACACATAAGAAAAACCTATGGAAGTAGATTCTTCATATGAGGCCGAAGAAGAAATTGTATAAGTCAAAGCTTCATCATCTAAATTTTTTTGAAGTATGGGATGATCCCGCAATGTAGGAAAAACCTCCAAAAAAAAACACAAGTAACAAAAATCGCAAGAGAGGAAGCTGGAGAAAGGTGCATGGGAAAAAAAAATTTCAAAGAAATGACCGCACATCTTGCGCCACCTACTACGTCCATTGCTTCATGGCTCGGGACGAGCCACATGTGAGTGTTGGAGGCCTGTTGGGCCTAGGGATAGCGTGCATGAAATAACCACAAGTGAATAAACGCATAAGAATTAGTTCACAACCTAAGCAAAAGGAAGGAAAAGGAAGCACACGACAGGAATAGAAGAAATCCACGTAGACAAGGAAATTTGCACGGACAAAGGAAACTACGCGGAAGAAGAAATCAGTGCAGAAGAAGGAATATGTGCAAAATATGTCACTTTCCTAGTAAAGGGAAACTATGCAGAAGGAAGATGTTGCAGGGTAAAGTAGTAGCACAAGAGCAAAATAACGATTGAAAGCAACACGACAATCGTGGGTGTTGAAGTCGGCTTAAGTTGGCGGATGCCACACGAGTGAACGCAAGCTGTAACTAAGGCCGTTAGTGCCTCATGTCAGGTCATGATCACCATAGCTATAGCATGGGTGGAGGCTGATGGTGATAGTTAACAGACTACCTGTATGCAGTTGACCCTACGTGGTCATGTAAAATAGTATAAATAGGAGGGATTCAATAGTTAGAAGGTTTCTTTTTAGTTTGATTTTAGAGATTATTGCTATATGTTGGTTGCATTTAGTCTTTAGTTGTCTCTGGATGGGTTAATGGAGGGAATATCTCTGGGGGAGCAGAGGGAAGCTGTCAGATATGAGTGATAGAGTAGTCGAAAGGCGACAGGAGGAAGTTGAGGTTAGTGTAGTAGAAGAGAAGCTCTGCTAGAGCAGTGCAGATGCTAGAGAGTTTGATCCAGGCCATGGGTAGATCAATAGATGGTAGCAGTAGATTAGGAGAAATACGATAGAGAGCATGAGAGGAAAAGAGAGTATGAGTGGAAAGCTACATCTAAGACAATCTTCAGTCAAATGCAGGCTGAAGGTACCATATATTTCTCATGCCAGATAAAGAGTTCCTTGTGGTTATTCCCGGATGGATTTCCACGTGAATTATCCTGTTTGTTGATGATTTCCTGTGTATGTTTGCTTATGTTTATGTTTATGCTTATGCTTATGATGCAAGTCCTGTCATTGTTGAATGAATGCCACACTGTCAATAGAAGTCTGAATGCATGAATAGGTTATTATGCATTGCTTATGAGTATTAGTTTATGTTTACAGCGCAAGCGCTATTGCGCATATGTTATATTGCACATGTCTGTTAGCTTGCTCTTATATTCAATTATGTTTAAATTACTAAGGCCAAACCTGTGTCACATCGTTAGTAGTTAATAAAATATATGCGTGGTGTGTGCTACAGTTCGGCATAAATGACTCCATACTCACGCCTTGGTCGAGCTCCTTGGTCATGCAACAAGGGACTATAATCCCTCGACAAATCATGGAAACATGGTTTTGGCAGTTACCCGTCGAAGAGATATATCAGGTGAGACTGCACCTACTTTGCAGGCATTGGCAACGAGGCTTGCTCTATCGAGTCGGTATCTCGGGTGTTTGTTGGGTTGACGGGATGTGTAGAACCTGGGTCACACGATTTAGGAAAAGTGGCCAGCAATCATATTCACGTTCTTATGCACATTTGCATCACTACCCATTTTCATGCCAGATAGATATATGATCACGCTACGAAGAAATTTGTGGACTACATACTTGTTTGGATTTCCTTTATTTGAAACCCTATCCCATTTGTCACTTCTGTGAGGATATGCCCTTTGCTAGAATCTCCTTTTAACCATCTTTCCAAGCTTGGCATGCAATAATACATGCAAATATCTAAATTTTCATGGCTTAAGCATCATGACATAGTTTTCATGCAACTCTCATTTTTTAAGTTTGTAATTACTCTCTAGAAAGATCTGTTGAAGCTGAACACAAAAATTCAATCAGGATTTCCCCTTCACGCTTACTCGGATGATGATATTTGAGAGGTGAGTATGAGTTTGAACTCAATTCAGACCTGCCTTTTGTAATATTTCTATCAGTAAGCTAGTGTACCCATCTTGGTAATATGATTCCTATAGCAGACATAACTTTTGTTATGGATCATCACAATAGATTGAATAATGTAGTAGCATTTGATGATTTACTTCTCTTTTTGTCCCATAGCCACACCGTTCTTTGTATTCTTCATGGGAAGAACATAATGACCTTTTTTTTTATTGGTTAGTTTCTATAATTATCAGGTATATTTTTTATCTAGCATTATATGGACATAATTTTTCCATTTGTTTCAAGTGTTATACCACTTACTCTTGTAGATATGAATTAATGATGAAGCTACCACAATGAAATTTTGGTTACTGATTTCATTCAACATTGAATATTTAGGCAGTAAAGAGGGATAATAAGCAATGCTTTGGTTTACTAGAAGAAAAGAGTGTGCTCTATAATAGAGCAAGCCAGACATAGTATGAAGGTATTACTCGGCTATTGTTTCTTGCCACTTTTTGTATTTTATTTGTGACATGTTGATTACAAATTATGTTATGTTTATAACTTGTTCTTGATGCTAACTTGTGAATCTTAAATTATTGAACTTAATGGCTATTTAATGCTACATGTAAGCACGAATAAATTGATCAAATTTGGCATTGATATAATACCTCCATTAATTTAACCTTAAAATTACTATTTATATGGAAGTTGGATTTAGACTTTTTCCTTTCAGCTAACTATTGAACTCAAATAGATGATATATGCATATGTAAAATTTGTGGGGTACTGAATGGTCTTTTTAGAGAGGAAAGAAGAAAACCATCTTCTTCAAAGTGGGGTTTATGTAGACCAACATTTTGACCAATATTTCAAAAAGCAAAGAGAAATTGGTTGTTCTATAGAATATGTAGGATACTGTATTTATGGTTATTTTACTATCATCTCTACCCTCACGGATTCCAAATTTGGATGTTGTCAACTTAGGTAGCATCCAGTAAATGCGAGTATTATTAAAATATTCTTGCATACAAATAGATTTATTCATACATTTGAAATAGGATCAAGTTTTCAATAACTTAGTGATTGTGTTGTACTTAACATATAAAGTTGTGCATTTTATTTCAGTTTTTCTATCCAAAATCATAAGTAAAGGATACATTTTGTGTTTATTTCTAGGTTTGCACTTATTTCACAACAATTCAGACATTGACTTTCTGTTCTCATTTAAACATGATATATATTATTAACAAAGGCTGTGACTAACCTTAGCAAATCAATTTCTTATTACGTAGATGAGTGTTACATATAAATGATATCAAAACCGTTATATACAGTTAGATAACAAGATTATTAACTAGAATTTACTAACTAATATCTGAAATATTATTTACAATGTAATCTCGAAGGATTATTCAGCATTCCCCCCTTAATCCAAAGGGACATCTGACATGCCAAGTTGCATTCTAAAATTTTCAAACTTTTCACGGTCCAATGCTTTAGTAAAGATATCTGCAATTTTCTCTGAAGTAAGACAATGTGTTAGATGAATGGTTCTGGCCTAAACATGATGTCGAACCAAGTGATATTTTGTGTTGACATGTTTGGTTCAATCATAAAATTTTGGATTCTTGGCCAATTGAATTGCAGAAGTGTTGTCAACAAAGAGAGGCGTTGAATTCATTTGTTTCTCCTGCAAGTATTTAAGTATTTTACGAAGCCGAATGATTTCTTTTGTGGCTTTAGCTGCTGCAACATATTCAAATTCTATTATAGAATCAGCATGAATAGATTTCTTTCATGATCGCCATGTCATAGCTAGTGATCCAATGTTCATCAAATAACCTAAAGTAGAGACCCCATGCTCTTTATCTCCATGAAAATCAAAATCTGAATAACTAGTGAGATGAAAGTCTGAAAATCTACAATATTTGATGCCATAAGATTGAGTGCCTTTTAAATATTTGAGCACTCGTTTTGCTGCATTCCAATGACCTTCACAGGGATGATGCATAAACTTGGAAAGTATTCCTATAGAAAAATTTATTCCATGATGAGTAGTAGTAAGATAAATTAAACTTCCAACAAGCTTCCTGTACTTTGTTGGATATTCAAATGTCCTACCTTCATTTGAAGAAAGATTTAGATTTTTCTCCGTTGGTGTTGAAACTGGATTACAATCCTACATGCCAAATTTGTTTAATAACTCTCAAACATATTTTTTCTGAGAAATGAAAATGTGCTTTGGTTTTTGATCTACTTCAATTCCTAAATAATAATGTAATAATCCCAAATCTTCCATATCAAAAACCTTTTTCAAATCTCTTTTGATACATACTATATAATCATCATTATTTCATGTGATAACCAAATCATCCACATGTACAACTAGATATACAACCGATCTTCCAACTTTCTTGACAAATAAAGTTTCATCATCTAGATTGAAGTTCTTATAATTCAATTTGAGAATATGTTCAATTAACGTTTCATACCAAGCTCGGAGTGCTTGCTTCAAACCATATAAATATTTGACGAATTTGTATACCTCATGTTCTTGACCTTTGATAGAAAATCCTTCAAGATCATCCATATACACATCTTCTTTCAAGTCTCCATTCAAAAAGGTGGTTTTAACATCCATATGATGTATCCTCCATCCTTTTTTTGTTGCTAATGAAAACACAGTTCGAATGGTGCCCCATTTAGCTGTAGGAGAAAATGTTTCTATGTAATCAACACCTTTTTTTTTGTGCATACCCTTTAGCTACAAGTCCATCTTTGTGTTTTTCAATTGAGCCATCTGCTTTATACTTATTCTTATATATCCACTTAATGCATGCNAAGTTCCATTTTTTATGAGAGCATCATACTCTCTTTGCATTGCACTTTTCCATACATCACTATTTACTGCTTCTTGAAAAGATGCAAGTTCATCAAACACATGAAATTTTAATTCACAATCTAATGTTGCAAAATCATCATACCTTGTTGGAAATGTCTTAGTCCGTATTGATATACGAACTTCTTGTTGTGGTGTTTTCTCTGTTTCTTCTTTAAGAGTAGATCTTCATTATCTATGATACTTAATTTATCCATTCCATTAACAATATCATCAACTATTTCATCTTTTGTTTCATCAAATTTTGCATTAGAATCATCAAATTGTGCATTATAAGGAAATTCCAAAAATTGACTTAGAATAGGAATCCCCCCTTCAATATTTGGAAGTTCATTATCAATTTGATGATAGATTTTTTTAGAATGAAATATATCAAGCTAAGCAAGTTTTTTATCAATATTGAGTGCGTCTTTCTCAAATTCAACAAATATAACATCTCTAGAAACAATAAACTTCATGTTATTTTCATCATACAACCTATAAGCTTTAGAAGTATTAGAATATCCCAAAAAAATACACTTCCGACTTCTTGCTCCCAATTTATGTCTTTGTTACTCAAGAATCAACGCATAACATGTGGAACCAAAAATTATAAAATGCTTGACAGCTCAAAGATGATCATGCCACATTTCATAAGGTGTTTTGTTTTGTAGTTCAACACAAGGACATCTATTCTTAATGTAGAAAACACAAAGAATCGCTTCTCCCCAAAACATTAGCTTGACATTCTTAAAAAACATCATTGATCTTACCATATTCAACAATGTCCTATTCATACGTTTTGCCACACCATTTTGTTGTGGATAATAAGAAACAAATGTTTGATGTTTAATACCATTCTCTTGCAAATATTTTTCAAAATCATGAGATTTATTTTCACCAGTGTTATCAGTTCGAAGGGTTCCAATATTGAGTTGAGCTTCATTTTTAATCCATAAGTGAAAATTTCTGAATGTATCAAAATATTGAGATTTTTCATTTAACAAATAAACCAAACACATCCTCATAAAGTAATCAATCAAATTCATGATATATTTGTTACCATTTTCTGATGGAATAGGCATGGGCCCACATAAATATGAGTGAATAAGACTAAGATTTCTTGAAGCTCGTAACATAGAATCATTAAAATGCTGTTTATTGTGCTTTCCTAATATACAAGCATCACATGGGGAAAGTTTTCTTGGAATAGTAGGAAGCCCTTGAACTCCTTTATGTTTCATAATCCTGAGACTGTCATAATTAATATGACCAAATCTAGCATGCCACAATAAGCTGGAAGATATATTACTATTATGCTGAACCAAATTTGCAAAATTCTGTGAATTGGATGATGTACCATTCAACTTTAAAAGTTTGTTGTCTTCCACTCCAGTCATTACAATCACATTATCATAAGCTCTTCTAATCTCAATGATACCATCAAACATAAGTATTGAGTGATTTTCTTGTCTAATTTGCACAAGAGATATTAGATTTCTCTTCAATTGTGGAACATAAAGAACATCAGAAATTATATAATCAGCAAGTCCTGATAATTTCAATCTAACAGAACCAATTCTTGAAGGTTTTAACTTAGACCTATCTACCAAATGTACTACCCCATCAATTTTATCGCTAAAATTTTCAGAGAAGTCTTTTCTAAATGTCATATGGCATGTGGCTCCAATATCTAATAACCAATTTTCATTCCAAGAAAACGAAGTACTGAAACCTTCTTCAATTCCTAGATTACAATGTTCAACAACATAATGTGCAGATTCATGAGGGTTATCTTTATCACTTCCTTTATATTGTACTTTATCTTTCTTGTTAACAATTTTATCCCAAGAAGCTCTACAATAACTGGTAGTATGACTAGTTTTTCCACATCTATAACATTGTTTCTATCTTTGATTAAATATTCCGCCCCTTCCTATGTACCATCCTCTTTGTCCTCTACCTTGACCTCTGCTTCTATTTTCATCCTTTGCAAATTCTTCTTTTGATTTGTGTGCTTTATGTGCAAGCACAAAGTTTCTTCATTGGGTTTAGACTCCTTCTTCCCAAATGCTTTCTCTCTTTCTACAATTTTTTCAACAAGTGTTTCAAATGTCATAGCTTTCATTTGGACACTATCTTGAAGTTATTCTAAATAACGAGTATAGGTAGGATAAAGAGATTTAATATATTTAGTAAGTTGAATGTAAACGTTTACACCAGTTTCGTCAATATCATGGAAAATGGCTCTAATTCAAGAAGCAAGTTTCATTGGATCATTATCTTTTAATTCTAAGTTAAATAATTTCATCAACAACTGTATGATTTCAAGCTCAAAATGTGAATCATACAAATCTTTTAGTTTCTTTAATGCTTCCCAAGCACTTTTGCTAGAAACTAAATGTCTACTTACTTCTTCACTTACAGAGGCAATACACAAGGCATAAGCCTTCTTATCCTTGATTTTGCATAATGCTAACTCTTTGGCATTTGTAGGTGGTACTAGTGCACTTTTATCCACTTCATCTATTGCTTCTCCATCTTTCTTATCTTCTAAATTCTTATTTTCACGAATTCCATCCCACATATCATTAAAAATAAGGGTATTTTTAACTTTACGAAACCACTCCTCATAATTTACTTTTCCAAACAAAAAACTCCAACAATTGAAATTAAAGAATTCATTGAAATTTACTGTGTAGTAAATTTTTGTGTACAAAATACAATCTGATATATTCTTTTACTCTTAGCCAATGTTCTTTAAAATATTTTTATCTTCTAAAAAGATTTCCCAAAAGGTTTAATATTTCAATTTAAAAAAAAAACCTTCCACTCAAATATAAATGGTTGCTTAAAACTCTAATTTTCTGAAAAGAAATCCCCAAAGATTTGATAATTAATTTAAAGAAACCATTGTGCCCAAATATAAATGATGGCTCTCTTCTTTTCTTTTTCCTTTTTTTAAATAAGAAACTAATTCTTCAAAACAATTACTAGAACGGTTTATGTCTAGTCTCCCCTTTATGTGCAATCTTTGTCTTTATTCCACAATATTTACTAAGCAGCTCTCTTTTCTTGGTGATATCTCCTTTGCTGGCTCCGCCTTCACGGGCTCCTTCTTTCTCACCATGCCTTTGTCACCAATGCTTTGCTTCCTTGCTCTGATACCACTAACACAGGCTCTGAAGAACCTTAGCAAATCAATTTCTTATTATGTAGATGAGTGTTACATATAAAGGATATCAAAATTGTTCTCTACAGTTAGATAATGAGATTATTAACTAGAATTTACTAACTAATAACTGAAATATTATTTACAATGTAATCCGAAGGATTATT
>LPNX010562001.1:188290-233204 GCA_001517045.1 Pseudotsuga menziesii | reverse complement strand
TATATATATATATATGATGACGCTACCAATGAATTCATGGACTACATACTTGTTCAGATTTCCTTTATTTGACACCTTGTCCCATTTGTCACTTGTGAGGATATGCCCTTTGCTAGAATCTTCGTTTAACCATATTTCCAAGATTGGCATGCAATAATACATGCAAATATCTAAATTGCCATGGCTTAAGCATCATGACATAGTTTTCATTCAACTCTCATTTTTTAAGTTTGTAATTACTCTCTAGAAAATCTACTTCATAATACATATTGAAATCTGTAGAAATATTCATTTTCATACTCAAATTTAATAAATTTATCATTGGAGGGGTATATATAAATTTATACTGACAAAATTTCTATATTATTTAACTTTCTTCTATAGAGGTGGTATTTTGGTTATTAGGATTCGCTGATTACTTAAACTGTATGCTATTATTGGAGAGAATTCATTTTTCCATGTAATGGCCAATTTGGGCCAATGGATAAGTATAGATTTGATTTATTAGATGATGCATCTTGATTTCACATACTCAGGGATGTTATTGAGACATGTTTGACTTGGTTGATAGGGAAATCATATTGGCCAAATTACAGGAAAGTTATTGTCTAGGCCATTAATAATTTCATGATATCTCCAATTAGGGCTGCTATTCAAGGAAGCTAGACAATGTTTGTCAAATGGTAATTGTATCTACACTGACTTGGAAAAAATTTAATAAAATTCCTTGATATTTACACTTTTGAAGATAAAACTCTCATTGAGTCTCTCACGAGATATAATATTGGTTCGGATTGCATTTTATGAGCAAGTTGTATATTAGGTTCTTTCTTCAAACCATTCATATGGAGGTATTCATATAACCATTAGAATTAATAAATTACTCCCTATTGTTCATCTTGTTTTCTTATGGCTAAGATAAAACTAAGGTAGATGGTGTTCATATTATGGGTTTCCATTATGTATAGTCTAGGTATTTCTATTTTTTAATCCAGAGGAATAATAATTGGACTAAGAGGCACTTTCTACAGCCCAGTCGGAGGGAGAAGTGTAATTATGTCCTCAGCATGGAACTAACATGTGGCACTTTAATATAACATTCAAATATTAAGTAAATAAATATTTTACAATGTCGACCCTAACTTAAAGATCAAAACCAAATATATGTATATTCCATTTAATTAAAACTAAAAAAATATAGCTTGGTTACTTCTTGCTTTTGTATCTGGGAGGGAAGATTATAAACATTCCGTCAAAATTTAACTATGGTTATTCCTGTGAGTTTTGTTAAGATTGTGTGGGATCTGCGTGTGATCCGAGGGAGATTCTCACTTTCCAAGTATGAGGTTCTTGTTTTCATGAGGTCATATATTATCAAATTTATTAATTGTTATCTCTTCCAACCCATTTAGGTTTAATATGGATATTACTTGATATTGATATCAATTAGTAATGATTACTCAATAGCTAGATAACAATATATTGAGGTTTAACTCTTAACCAATAAGGAAATATAAAAATTGGAATGGTAAGCTATCACTTTTTAAGTGTAACAACATAGATCCACCTTAACTCCAAATCTATCATGCATCGAGAGGAATCAAATCCATCAAGTTGTGAATACCAAGTTTTTTCACTGTAAAAAGGGTTTGCACCTTGATGTATTTGATTCCTTTGGGTGCATGATAGACCTGGAGTTAAAATGATTAAAAAAAATTATTAGTTGCTTGTGATATTCTCAGGGGTATAGCTCATGCAATGTTGATTACTAGAAAGGTTAGTACCAGGTCAGCCTTGGAAGACAAGGTATTTGATTTCCTATACATTGATGTAGCATGACTTGAATTTGATACTCAATATCATTTTGTGTGCTTGTCATCATATTACCTTGTTGTGTCCCTACCCAACAGCCTTTAAGAAACATTATTTCATCAAACAAAATTGTGTTTTGTTTAGATGAAATGTTTGAATTTCATATAGTAAAAGTAAAGAATTGATAGCTACTGAAATGATGATATTCTAGAAGCTACTGAAACATGAAATTCAAAGTTTTTAAAAGAAACCTTTGTGAACTAGGAATTAGTTAACAAAATCACTTCTTTGAAATTTTTATGAGTAGGATTTACATTGAGAATCAAGGAATAAATGTTGACGATTTATCATAACCTACTCTTGAAATCTTATCCAAATGTTGATTATTTGATGTGATTTTATCATAAATATTGCTAAGGTTTTGGAATTGAAAAGTTGATTATTATACTTTTTCCATCTTATCAAAGTTCATTCACATTATATTTTCAAGGTTTTTGCTCAATAACATAACCTTATCTTTATATGGTTCTCATACGTCATCTTTATTGCATCTAGAGGTCGAGGTTAAAACTATTATTCAGTAAGATGTGAATGCATTTTGTTCAAAAGGTCAAGGATGGATACTTGGATGTCTTTGAGAGTTACATCTTTTGGAATATGCATGAGTCCAAATAATATGAGCATTCTCAGTATTGGTAATATTGGTGGATATTTTTTTTACATGGGTGAAATAACCATGAATATTATTGGATGTTCTCCATATGAATTAAAATATGATGTTTTCAACACTTTTGTAATTAATACCATATCTTGTTTTATAAATCGCCATAAGTGAATGGACATCATATTATTGCCACCTCACGAGAAGCTCAAAGCATAAAGAGAATCTATTATTCAAAATACGGGTTCATAACAACTCACGTACTGCATGGAAATAGCACGCAAAGTTCATGTTGAGTATTATGCCGAAGAATAAGTTATTATTATATCGCCGAGCTGTTAAACAAAGAGTGCCACGATACATCATAAAATCCGGCCGATTATAAATGGTTTACAATCTGCATTGATATGTATATCCAAATCAGCAGTTGCTTGCATAGATTAGGGCGATGAAATTGCAGGGATACAAGAACAGTTGCGATCAAGAATCGGGAAACATACCAGCTTATGAAGAAAATGGTTACGGTCATTCTGAAATTTCACCACACGATATTTGCTGTATTATTGAGATTTCTCAAAATGCGCCAGCATAAAAGGGAATTCACCTATGCTTCATCATTTATCTTTCATGGTGATTATGTTGTTATTGGGCAGTTTAAACGTGAAGTCGAAAATAGAATATGTTTCAATCGCAATATTAAAATTGGTTTACATTTAAGATTTTTCTTGGATGATGCAGGTTAAAGGGGCGTTTGTGGCTGGATTGGAGCATATGGTTATGATTCTGGAATTGTGAGATGAACGAAACTGCCGTGAGATGAATTTCCTTCTTAGTTGTTAATAGAAACGCGTTCTCAACTGAAAGGCGATTTTCCGAGATTTATTGTGAGCAAATGGAGGTGAATCTTAAAAATATGGCACATGGGTTTTCTTCAGAACAGACCCATTTAGTTTTACTCACGAAAATTTCTCCAGAAAGTGAGGGATTTTGAGAGATTTTTGGGGTTCTCTGAACCTGATTTTTACAGTTGCAGCTGGCAGGGGAGCGGTTCTTTCCAGGAATTTGCCAGTGCAAAGCTTAAATTGGATTTTCTTATGATCTCTGTCTATTTAAACCTGGGAAATTTGATTGAAAGAGGGGGAGACTGGACTGCGAGATTGCTCTCTCAGATCGAAACTCTGCTGCCAGTGATCGATGGTCGATACTCTGGGAAAGTGAGAACAAGACTGCTGTTCGTTCTATCTGTGTTTTCTAGACAGTTAGCTGTCAGTAGCTACAGCGTTTGGACTGGTGATGTTTTATACATATTTACAGTTTTAAAACTTTACATATGATTTATAATATCTTTCAGTTTTGCCTCTCGCTCTCCTATATCATGAATGTTTGTGATAATTTCCTTGATGAATTGTGCAAATGTTATTTATAAAATATCGACTATTCCTGTTTTTGATTGTGTTGGTATGTCATGTTCTGTAATAAATAATTGATATTATTGTTACATAATGTGTAGTAAGTTCTGTATGGTCTTGTAATATTTGAATGTCTTCAAATTTCCTCAAGGGCTTACATGCAGTAGCTTTATCGACATCATTTGACTACAGGGTTAATTTATTATTGCTCCTGATCAGGATAGGAATTAGATCAGAATTATATTTTATTTATTTACTGCTTTCTTGTACTATCTGAAGAACCTTGTTGAATCAGATCTTATTATTAATTACATTCAGATTATCCTTTTGTAATTACTGTACATGTGTAGATAATTATAGCATGGCTTTGTAGGATACGAACTCTGTCTAAGTTTATGTTCTATTCATGTAATTAGGGTTAATTGTCTTATACTTAACAGTTTGTGATGCTTGTTATATATAACTCGGATTAATCTTTGTAATTATAAGCGTAGGACCAGTACTAACTATCAGTAGCATTAATCGTAACCATTAGTCTTCTAGGATGCCAGGCTAACAGAGCCTTTAAACCTATCAGGAACGACTATCCCAAACAGCTTGGAGCCTGTTCTAAGGGTCCTGGACTGGGTCGTTTTTCCCCCGTTGCTGGCTTAGTCTAATACGCCCGTCAACAATGGCGCTAGAAGGAGGGCCGATCAGCAAGAAGGCCATTTTTGAGTTGTTCGATTTTTTATTTCATTTATTTTTACTATGAAATGGCTGATATCATTATGTTAAATCATGCTTTCAGCTTTCATACATCTGATAAAAATTTTTCTCTAGAGATATCTAATTTATTGCGAAGACTGAGCTTCAATGGAGAAGGTAAGAAGTCTGCTTCTCATCATCTTTCAGATTTTAATGTTTTTTGTGAAGATCTATTTGATGAGGCTGAGAAATGCAGACTTTTTGCAGCTACTTTCACAGGAAGAATTCTGATTTGGTTTGTGTTCTTACCAGCAAAATCCATTCATTCATGGGAACATTTCACGAAGTTATTTCTTAATGATCATGAGGATTATAACTGTAGGAAACTTGAACTTGAGATAGGAAATCTTCGTAGACATAAAGATGAATCTCTTGATGATTTCTTTTCCAGATTTATGGTAATATGTTCCAGGTTTCGTGAAGAATACCAGCTTTCCAAAAAAGACAAAATGAATTGGTTTCTTTGGCTTGTCTCTCTCTCTGATTTTCATGATTTCGAAAAGAATGAAAAATCTGCAATAGATAGCATGCATGTTAATTCATCCATTCAAGTTGATATCGAATCTATTTTGCCTAATTCTGTTGTTGAAAATGAACAAATCATAGAATTTCATGACATGCAAATTCAAGAACAAGATAAAAGGGATGATGATTCAACTCTTACATTAAACGATAATTTCAAAACTCTTGTTGTTCACAAGACAATGGAAGATAAACCAAAAATTCTTAATTCTTCAACTTAACGTGTTGGTGATGATATCATTTCATCTTTGTCCTTTCATGATGAGTTAGTTCCTTTCATTTCTTCACAAAATTCATTAGATCAGAGTTTTGTTAATGATGCTTCTATTAAAGCAGACAATGAAACAAATCATTGTAATAGAGAAGCATTTACCTTTTTATACTCTGACTCTTACTATTCTTTGTATCCTGATGTTTTTGCTGATCATAGACTACATTTACATGTTAATGATTTTTTAAGGAATACTTCATTATGGTCAGATTTTGATGGGGTACAAGGAAATGCATTTTTTGAAGATGAAGGATATTTTGAGATACTTTCTGATTTATTTCAAATTTGTCATGAAGAAGATCATAATTTTTCTACTATCATTACTCATCAGACTCATGCATGTTCATCCATTTTATCTTTAGTCAGTAAAGATTATGATTCAATCTGTGATATTGAATGGGATGCACAATTTATTTATGATATATTGAAAATTAATTTTCCTTTGTGCAACATGATAATCATATCTGAAGATAATGTCATCAATTTTAATTTTCACGTTAGAAGACACAATGACGTATTTGATCCCCAAATAATACCCAAATGTCATTTTACTCTTTTTGAATTTAGTCATGATGATATTGCATTGAAAGATACATTTTTTATTGATTCTTTTTCACGGATTTTGAATCATACTTCTGATAAGTGTCTTTTGAGTCATGGTTTTCATGAGAAATCTATATCCTTCCGACTTAATTTTTATGATCTGATTTATGCATGGTGGGAGGAATCATTTATTAAAAGGTTTCGGTGTCATCTTTTATGCTTTGTACATACAAAATTTGATTTGATTTCTGTTCTTGATTTTGAATTATTCCCATTTCTAATGCTGATACATGATTTGTTTTCTATGGCAGGTTTCAAGTTACGTGAATGGCTTCATTGGAAATTTTCATTTACTTAGTCTGTATATATTTTATTTTGTTAGTTTAGGTTAAGTTTATAATTTAGGATGATTTATGTTGGTTTACATTTCAATAAATGCAGGTATATGGAGTTGCTGCAACATCATCTTAAGAATGAGCTAACTACATCATTATCAGGGAAGCAATTTTTTTTTACTTCCTTTCGTATTTTTAATCTGCTGATTAAAAGAAAAAAGTCTTCCATCTGTTACATGTTGCATACTCATTAGGATTTATTTTGTTATTTTTATTTCTGAATAAAACACATTGGATTGACATCTCATCAATAATTGAAAAACAACTTTGACTTAATTAAAAAATTTAAAAACAAAAATAGGGATGAAAAATTTTAAAACATGTTAATCTATTTTAATCTCTCATTTTCTTTAATGGTAACTAGTCATATGTTGTTAAACCTATTTTCTGTTTGATGCGATCTTGATTTAACTCATGTGGTATGTGTGTTTTCTTTGCTAGGAGTTTTCTCATAGATTTTGAAATCCTTTGTTTTTGTAGTCTGCTCAAATAAAACTCATCTATATATTGGCTGTTTTCTTTTCAATTATTTTTCTTTTGCTTTTCAAAACCAGGAGATATGATTCAGATCTCGGGATGTTTTGCCATGAAATTGGAATCTGATTATATAAAACATGAAGAAAGCAAGACTTTTAGAAATCTGTTCTCAGAAATAAAATAAAAGAAATTGAACTGTTGCAAACAAAATTACTAGATGAAAACTTTCACTTTATTTCGTTTCTTTTATCATTATCCTCAAATTGTTAGATTGAATGGATATCGAAGTCATCATTACTAGGAATTCTATTACTTATTTAGAAATCAGTTTTGGGAAAGCAGTTGCAATTTAATAGTAAAATCAGTTATCTATAGATCCTTTACGCTATCTTACTCGTAAAGAGTTTCCTATTACGTTCCCCCATTTTAAACATGCAAATCTCTTGTGGATGAGCACTTAAATGCTGAGTATGAATCCTTCTTTAAACTTATTAGCTTGGGATATAAGCCGTTGGGTAGAATGGGTTAAAAAACGAACCCTTTCGAGGCTATAGACGCCTGCAGGCAGGAGGGCTCCGTCTGTGACATACTTGGATTCCAAATCATTAATTGTTATATATATTAAAATCTATAAGAATCCGAGGTCATCCCACACTCGTGAAGAGGTTCCAACGCAGCTTACCCATTAATAAATTGAGAAGTTCTAAATATTCATTGTTTTATCTTACCTTGGGACTAGAACGGTAGGATGTATGGTTAAAAGTCAACCCTTTCAAGGCTATGGACGCTTGCAGGTAGGACGGTCATGACTATAGTATTGGGATCATATCTTTAAAAACTGGTTAAATATTAAAATTGCATTGTTTTCCCAGGACTAATTTCTTTTGGAGTTTGATGTTTTCTGAAAAAACTTAAAATTCATATCATTTTTGAAGGTAATCTCTGGATAATGATAAAAGAATTAAATTTGCTATTAGTTTGAAATCTAGTCTTACCATAAGGCACAGTTCTTTTATCTTTAAATGTCAATCTGAGTTAAAGAAAATTTTTCTTATCTTGCTACATACACAAGCTAGATTTCATGTTTTCGCAGAGATAACTGTTTCGCCCAGTCAGTCGCCATCTCTTGTGTCCCTACCCAACAGCCTTTAAGAAACATTATTTCATCAAACAAAATTGTGTTTTGTTTAGATTAAATGTTTGAATTTCATATAGTAAAAGTAAATAATTGATAGCTACTGAAATGATGATATTCTAGAAGCTACTGAAACATGAAATTCAAAGTTTTTAAAAGAAACCTTTGCGAACTAGGAATTAGTTAACAAAATCACTTCTTTGAAATTTTTATGAGTAGGATTTACATTGAGAATCAAGGGATAAATGTTGACGATTTATCATAACCTACTCTTGAAATCTTATCCAAATGTTGATTATTTGATGTGATTTTATCATAAATATTGCTAAGGTTTTGGAATTGAAAAGTTGATTATTATACTTTTGCCATCTTATCAAAGTTCATTCACATTATATTTTCAAGGTTTTTGCTCAATAACATAACCTTATCTTTATATGGTTCTCATACGTCATCTTTATTGCATGTAGAGGTCGAGGTTAAAACTATTATTCAGTAAGATGTGAATGCATTTTGTTCAAAAGGTCAAGGATGGATACTTGGATGTCTTTGAGAGTTACATCTTTTGGAATATGCATGAGTCCAAATAATATGAGCATTCTCAGTATTGGTAATATTGGTGGATATTTTTTTTACATGGGTGAAATAACCATGAATATTATTGGATGTTCTCCATATGAATTAAAATATGATGTTTTCAACACTTTTGTAATTAATGCCATATCTTGTTTTATAAATCGCCATAAGTGAATGGACATCATATTATTGCCACCTCACGAGAAGCTCAAATCATAAAGAGAATCTATTATTCAAAATACGGGTTCATAACAACTCACGTACTGCATGGAAATAGCACGCAAAGTTCATGTTGAGGATTATGCCGAAGAATAAGTTATTATTATATCGCCGAGCTGTTAAACAAAAAGTGCCATGATACATCATAAAATCCGGCCGGTTATAAATGGTTTACAGTCTGGATTGATATGTATATCCAAATCAGCAGTTGCTTGCATAGATTAGGGCGATGAAATTGCAGGGATACAAGAACAGTTGCGATCAAGAATCGGGAAACATACCAGCTTATGAAGAAAATGGTTACGGTCATTCTGAAATTTCACCACACGATCTTTCCTGTATTATTGAGATTTCTCAAAATGCGCCAGCATAAAAGGGAAGTCTCCTATGCTTCATAATTTATCTTTCATGGTGATTATGTTGTTATTGGGCAGTTTAAACGTGAAGTGGAAAATAGAATATGTTTCAATCGCAATATTAAAATTGGTTTACATTTAAGATTTTTCTTGGATGATGCAGGTTAAATGGGCGTTGTTGTCTGGATTGGAGCATATGGTTATGATTCTGGAATTGTGAGATGAACGAAACTGCCGTGAGATGAATTTCCTTCTTAGCTGTTAATAGAAACGCGTTCTCAACTGACAGGCGATTTTCCGAGATTTATTGTGAGCAAATGGAGGTGAATCTTAAACATCTGGCACATGGGTTTTCTTCAGAACAGACCCATTTAGTTTTACTTAGGCAGATTTCGCCAGAAAGTGAGGGATTTTGAGAGATTTTTGGGGTTCTCTGAACCCAATTTTTACAGTTGCGGCCGGCAGGGGAGTGGTTCTTTCCAGGAATTTGCCAGTGCAAAGCTTAAATTGGATTTTCTTATGATCTCTGTCTATTTAAAACTGGGAAATTTGATTGAAAGAGGGGAGACTGGACTGAGAGATTGCTCTCTCAGATCGAAACTCTGCTGCCAGTGATCGATGGTCGATACTCTGGGAAAGTGAGAACAAGACTGCTGTTCGTTCTATCTGTGTTTTCTAGACAGCTAGCTGTCAGTAGCTACATCGTTTGGACTGGTGATGTTTTATACATATTTACATTTTTAAAACTTTACATATGATTTATAATATCTTTCAGTTTTGCCACTCGCTCTCCTATATCATGAATGTTTGTGATAATTTCCTTGATGAATTGTGCAAATGTTATTTATAAAATATCGACTATTCCTGTTTTTTATTGTGTTGGTATGTCATGTTCTGTAATAAATAATTGATATTATTGTTACATAATGTGTAGTAAGTTCTGTATGGTCTTGTAATATTTGAATGTCTTCAAATTTCCTCAAGGGCTTACATGCAGTAGATTTATTGACATCAGTTGACTACAGGGTTAATTTATTATTTCTCCTGATCAGGATAGGAATTAGATCAGAATTATATTTTATTTATTTACTGCTTTCTTGTACTATCTGAAGAACCTTGTTGAATCAGATCTTATTATTAATTACATTCAGATTATCCTTTTGTAATTACTGTACATGTGTAGATAATTATAACATGGCTTTGTAGGATACGAACTCTGTCTAAGTTTATGTTCTATTCATGTAATTAGGGTTAATTGTTTTATACTTAACAGTTTGTGATGCTTGTAATATATAACTCGGATTAATCTTTGTAATTATAAGCGTAGGACCAGTACTAACTATCAGTAGCATTAATCGTAACCATTAGTATTCTAGGATCCCAGGCTAACAGAGCCTTTAAACCTGTCGGGAACGACTATCCCAAACAGCTTGGAGCCTGTTCTAAGGGTCCCGGACTCGGTTGTTTTTCCCCCGTTGCGGGCTTAGTCGAATACGCCCGTCAACATACCTGTATTTGAGTTATATTTTTCCCTTGCATTTTTCAAGAGACATGATTTTTCTGTTAGTTTACCAGTATGCATTTATCTACACACTTATATGGAACTCTAGTTAGATTCACAACTTTGTGATTATGTGTCTAGAGATAAATCTCATCGGTGAAGTCTTTCTTAACTATTCTTACTCTTTATTCATATATAAGTGTGTAGTCTCAAGAATATATATAACTTTTATTTGAATGAAAAATGACAATGTTACCCGTTACAAATACATGGATTATGAACTCATAATATTTAGATATATTGCAATATTTGTTGCCTAAGGTATGTAAATATTGAGATTTTTGTTGGTACTGGACACAGTTAGGTTAGTGCAAAGGTAGTAACCATTTTTAAATTTTAAGCAAAGCTACCAATGAATTGTCTTGTGTAATCATGCCTACAAGAGTACTCGTTAAGAACAAAGGCATTGAGGCATATTTTTTGTTCACGGGATTCAGCTATTGGGATTCTTCATAG
This sequence comes from Pseudotsuga menziesii, assembly GCA_001517045.1. Lineage (NCBI taxonomy): Eukaryota > Viridiplantae > Streptophyta > Pinopsida > Pinales > Pinaceae > Pseudotsuga > Pseudotsuga menziesii. The sequence continues at coordinate 222,067 of LPNX010562001.1, read as the reverse complement.
TGTCTGGCACTGTAATAGCTAAAATTGTGGTTGATTCAACTATATAAAGTTTAAAATAAACACGTTTCTATGTTCTTTTTGTCAAAATCTAGTATTGTGAACTTATTTAGATTTCTTTGCCTATAAAAGAAGCTTCCATACTTTTTAATTAGTACGAATTAGGATGATTCCCCTTCCTTCCCCTCCTTAAATGGGACAACATAAATGGATTTTGTGACATGGTGGTATGTAGCTAGCAATCCTTACAACTAAGATAAAACTAATTATATCTTTAATTTTTATTTTACCTATTCTGCTTCATACCTAGAATAACACATTTTTTTCAAGGAAATGCAATGTGTGTACATGGAACTTATTTGAAGCATATGGAGTCAACAAAAAAAAATGGTCTCAACCACATTAAAATAAATCATGTCCACTATTCTAGGGGTTTATCAGCACTCAATGGTGTAATATGTGGTATGTATTCTTTTGAATTGCTATCTTTGTGGACTAATGAAGGGATGCTTTAAAGTTCTCTCTATACCTTGTAGCATTTTAATATTGTTTGTATCATACGAAAATAGATAAGTCACAATATGTAGTAGATGCTAGTTATGCTTTCCCAGGGCATTTACTCTTTGTTTCTTTTAAGGGTATATTTTACTTTTTGAAGTTTCATGGTGAAGGCTTGGAAGAAGGTTAAATTATGTATATTATAGTTGAAAAAAGACCAACAATATTATTTTTAGAACTTTAAATTGACGGCTTCTTGCTACGTGTAGGAGACACATACACATACACATACACATTATATTAGAGTAGGTATATTGTAGTTGATAGAAGAGAAAAATTATCGTCTTTGCAACTTTACATTCATGGCTTGTTGTTACATGTAGCTTACGCATAATACGCATCACATGCATCATACCATATCTAAAAAATTCCAGCGTCTGCACACTCTTAAAATGTTTATGAAAAATTAACCATGAGAAATTTGTGTAATTAACTTTTATTTACTATGGTTCCTTTACTGAAATTGTGTACGTTAAAACTTGATCTTTTTACTATATTTTTCCATCTCTCCACATCTAGAAAGTGAATTCTAAATATGTATTAATATCAAAATCCAGTGTCACATATTTTGTCCATGGATTCAGGTTTACCTATGTGAACACATTTTTATGTTGGCATGTTTAGAGTTGGGGTACAAAAAATAAAAAGAATTAGAAGAAACAAGAAGCCTTGTGTTATGAAAACATGGTGTTCCCTTGTCATTAAGTGGTAAAGATATTAGCAATATGAAACATAAAAAGTTAAAATATACACAAGAATTAGCAGAAAATGAGAAACCTTATGCTATGCAAACATGGAGTTCCCTCTCCTAAAGTGGTAATAGGAACATTGGCATTATACACAAGGGTATAGCAACATTATGAATATGCAGTTAGAAAAATTAAGAAATTCCATAATCAAATGGTTATTTTTGTTTCTGTTATTTATTCTATCCTAAGAATTTAATATTTTTAATGTTTTACAAATCTGTTAATATCAAAATAGCTAAATAAGGTCAGAGCCATTCATACTACTTTCTTAGGTCTCTCGAATCATGAACAATGTTGGGATTATTAGTCTTTTCTTAGAATTACAAATGATGTAATCTTGGTGTTAATATTACCCCTTTCCCGAATTCTTAAAGGGTTCTATCTAAATGGAAGAGAAGCTTCTTTACACGAAGGAGGTTGAAGGTTTGATTCCTTCATGCCCTAATGATATTGCAATATTGATATTTTAAATAAAATATATTTTAGTATGATTTATTATGGCTACGAGGGGGGTTCTAAACTGACTTCATATGTCACTACGAGGTGGGTACAAAAATTCACTTGTATGTTACAATGAGGGGGGCTCAAAACTCTCCCTGCAATTTTATATGAGGGGGGTTCATAACTGGACCGAAAGGTTTGTAAAGAGTTTTAGGGGTGGGTTCGAACCACCTCTCTAAGTACCTATGAGGGGGGTTTATAGCTCCCCCAAAGGTTTTTAAAGCATTTTAGTGGGGGTTTTGAATCGCCTCCATAGGTACCTATGAGGTCGTGGAAATTGAACCGAAGTGATACATCAATTACAATTACAAAATTCCTAATCAAACATGCAAAATTCACACAAAAGGAGACTGAAATTGGAGCATAGATTAATATTGTATTGAGTAAGTGTACATAATCCAACCATATGAAGTAATAGGTTTCTCAAATATATAATTACATGAGATATTTGAAAGCACTAGGTTGCTATTAGAATTGGTCAGAAAGGAGGCTTACTAAATCAAGTCAAATCCTCGATAGGTGCAAAAAGGACTTTCCAAATCTATGAAGATCCTCATGAATTGGATGAAGAAAGTGGGAAAGCTAATAAGTAGTGGAAATAAAACTCATTCATGCTTTTGTTTGGAGAAAATGAAGGAGGATGATGTTTTCAAAAAACAAGGCAAGTTCCCCTAGACTAGATTTTCCTTTATGCCTTAAAACTGTTGTAAAGCAAGGAAACTTTCAGAAAATGAAGATATGTTCTTTAAGGAACCAGGAATAAAGAAGAATTGGTAAATATGTTTCCATGATGATTCCAAAAATCTCCATGACCCATTTTATCAAGTATTGACTTCTAGGAACATGTGGAAGTCAACTGGCATAGAGAGGGAATCTAGGAATATATGAATAAGACAAATAATTTAATTAATGTCAAATATGGGTAACTATGGGTTGATTATTCTAACACCCCCCCTTAAACCTGGTTTTATGAGTAAATATCAGAAAATTATAGGGCCTAGCAACAAGTCTTACTCACCCTTTTACATATTGCATGTCCATACAACCAAGGAAAGAGGAAAAAAACTAGTGGGAAAATCCTCCCTTAAACATGGACAGAAAACAAAATTTTGCATATCTTGTTATCAATAATTCTTCACCACATGATCACCAATTCCCAACACTGATTTGAGATTACTGAAGGTCTTCTCACAGAATACTCTCGTGAAGATATATGCTACTTCTTCTGAAGATGCCCAGTAGAGTAGAGCAATGGTACCATCATGCACAAGCTCCCTAATATAGTGAATATGGCTCTCAATGTGCTTGGTTCTTTTATTTTGAATTGGACTAGTGGATATTCGAATGGTGCTTTGATTGTCACAAAAGATCACTGTTGAAAACTCTGATTCAAAACCACATTCTCCAAGTATCCCCTGCAACCATAAAAATTGAGTAGTTGTATATATAACTCCTCTATACTCTGCCTTTGTAGATGAGGAACGAGGCATGTAGAGGAGCGAGGAATTAAGTGGAGTGATTTTCTCAACATGAGTGAGGTTCCATAGTTTTACTGTAGCTACTTGTTGTTTGGGAAGTGTACGTAGCTCTCTGATGGTGGACCATGGATAGAAGGCTGCTCACCCTTGTTTCTCCAGTTTATCAAAAGTATTTCGCTCCATAACAAACACACTGTTTCTAATAATGGTGGGTGCTACTGGAAAATATCCTAGCATTGCCTGTAAATGGATCTGGTGCATGTTTCATCATAGGAAAAGAATAGTGATAAGGAACCGAACAGATAAGTTGACTGGCTGGCACCCATAGAAACTATTTGTGAAGATGAAAATGGTTCAAAGTGATAAGATCAGTTCAGTATGTGCCCATAATATTCTCTATTGTAGAAACTAAATCATCATGCAACCATATTTGAGAGTAAAAATAGCCAACAACCCAACACGATATCCTATCATGAAAGATTCAGAGTGGATTGTTATTGAATCGACGGCTTCAAATGATCCATCTAATCTGGAAAATATGGTGAATTGATTGAAACAAACGCCAAGTCAAATGTGACCAGCACTCTTGATTTGGTAGAAGATAGAACGATTCCACATAATGAGACAGATTTACAAATGGTGAGAAATCACGGAGGAGATCTTGGCAATGAGATGTTATCTACAATCCTATTTGTGGGTTGTTGTATCAAACACCAATAGTCTAATGCCAGAATCCCCCAAATTGAGTCAGATTGATAATATCAATCCCTAAAATAGCATTGATATCAATCACATGCACTCTAAGGTTCTCAAGTTACCATGGTTTTCAGTGATGCGACTGCCAAGACGTTTCCAGAAGGAGAGCATCCTCACAGGTGTGTTCGTGGTGTCTAGGGTTAATAATTTCTCATGATTAGGTGCAGCAACACTTATGGGATAAATTGATGACTACAAGGTATCTCATTTCTTCCCTGAGGAGTATCTCAAGTCATGGCGGCTAGAGGATCGTTGGTAATTCACAATTTACTTTCAAAAACTGTGAAAGTTATTATGCTTGTAGATGGTATTAGGGACGATATAAACTGGTGATGTTGTGGATATTGCAGGAGACGATGGAAGGTTGAAAGATGCTAAAAAACCTAGGGTTTTCGGAAATTTTATTATATATATATTAATTTTATGTTTGTAGGTTTCGTATGATAGAATGTTTGCAGGTTTAATTTACAGGATGGAAGGCTCTGCGTTTCCAGGTTTCGGATGGAGGACTGAATGCTTTGTTTTTATTTGTTTTTGCATGCTTTAGGTTTCAACGTGGAGAAAAACAATTTGTCTATGTTTTATTTATTAACGCAATTTTTCTTTATATATATATATATATTAATATTGATTGTTTAGAAGTTGTATTGTTATAATGTTTAAAAGTTTTATTTTTTCNTTGTTAAGATAACAATATATATATATATATATATATATATATATATATTTATTAAAACTAGAACTAGAAAAGAAACGTTGTATATATATAATTTTAATTTAAATATATTCTTTTTAAATTAATCTTTCTTTAAAGTATTCCTAGATGTAAAACTATTTATTTTTTTGACTCCTCACAAAATTAAAGGTGAACATTTTATTTTATTTTTTATAATTTTAATTTTAAATTTTCATTTTTAAAAAACTGAGATTAAAACAAACAAACAAAAAATATTGTAAAAATAAAAACTAAAACTATATAGGAAAACTAAAACTAGTAAATAGATTTATTCATATATTTTTCATTTATTTATTTTATTTTCTAATTGTTCATTAAAAGAAACTATTTCTTAATTCATTTTTTTAATTCTTAACATAAAAATAAAAAGAAATAAAAATTCAAAATGAACAAAAGTTCAGTTATATTTTTTTCTTTGTAAATATTTTTAGATTTAAAATTAATTTTTAATTCCTAATGAAATTAAAAAATAGAATAGTAATTAAGATAAAAATGAAGATTTAGTAAACAAAAATATTGAAGAAAATGAAAACATCCTATATGCTAATTTCAAATTAGAAAAAAAAAACTAAAATCTACCTACTCTAATTAATAATTAAAGATTATTTACATAAAATGCAACTTCCAATGTAACCATCTGTCTAACAAAAGTAAACCAAGATTGTCTTTCAATTATGAAAAACTAAATCTACAATGTAAAATAATATGAATGATTAAATGTTGGAAATGTGAATTAACAAAATAAAAGTGAAAACAAAACGTATCTAACCTAACACTTACTTGGAACCATTGTTTAATGCAGCTTTCATTTGCATGATGGCCACTCGAGATCCTTTCTTCACCCTCTTCAATGTCCAGTTCGAACAGGTGTTTTTCATTTGATATGCATAATTCTTCCAATGTCGATTCATCCTTGTTTGCTTCAGGAAGAGGGGTTTCATCATTCATTGTTGTCAAGATCTCCTCTTCTTCAGAAGAGGAGATCCCAACTTTTGATAGGATCTGAGTGAGCTGCTCTAGGCTTATACTCATCATTTTACTAAAATCAAATCAAATGATAAAAATAAAAGAGATAAAAATGAGTACATGACAAATCTAAAAACAGTATGAAATGGGTTAGTACATGATGGGTGTAGAAATAGAAATAAGAAGTGCACAAAAATATGTACAAAACAAAAAATGAATAGATATAAGGTTAAAAGCAGTTTAGTATGAAATAAAGACTAGCCCAAAAAATGAAAGAAATCCAAAATTTTACAATACAAAACTGTAAAACAAAACTTCCATAAAAACAAACTCGCATTTGTAGAAAAAGAAAATCATTTACAGAAAAATAAGCATGCTTGTAGAAACAACAAAGGAACAACAAGGATTTGGGGCACCCCACTATACTGGATGTGTCTGGTTGTTACACCATGAGAATTCCAGAAATTCTGTAGTGAATTCGTCCTTGCATCTTACTGTTTTCCCCTCCCCCTTGTTGGGTAATATAAAAGCAATCTATCTATCTATCTAAACTTTTATCCGTTTTAGTACCTCCTCGTCAACAGCACCAAAATGTTGGGGAAAATATTAAACAAATTATAACATAATTCCAACGATTTAATTGTCAACCCGGAGGGAGCATAAATTTGTGAGGTACAAACCAAATATATGCAAGGGCAGAGTGTCACTGAATTTAATCTATAACCAAGATTGAATATAGTCTATGAAAACAGGAAATTGCATGAAAATAAATCTAATCTAGAAAAGCAGGAAATTGCAAAAAATAAAATGATACAAATAAATTGACATTAACTTGTGAGCTCATGATAAATCTATACTATCAATTCATAAGCAAGACGTGATTGAAAATCTACAATAACAATTCGTAAGAAAGAAATCATGAAAATCTATATTAACGTAAGGGAGTCAAGGGATGTGAATTAAGCATCATCTCCATTACATAACACTCAAAATCTATTATATGACTAACTCTAAAGTATTCTCTATTCCCAAACCACTAGAGAGGCCTCCAACCAAAATGAGGAGAGAGCCCTCCTATTTATACATGAATTCAAGATAACTAACCATAATTACAGCTTCACTATTCTCTCAACGTATCCCTCAAAATCCTCAACAAATTTACAACTCATCCCTTCAAATCCTCAACAAATTTACAACTCATCCTTTCAAATCCTCCAACAAATATTGGAGGAGATATTCTCTCCACATGTCCATGATCTTATCCTTGAAATTAGCCCAAATCTTGAGGATGAAATTCGAATATGAGGCTAGGTGGTCACTTTTGAGCTTGTTAAAGTCTTCAAATACACTTGTAAGCATCACCAAACTCATCCAACTTTAAAGTATAATGAAAATATGTTATTTTTCTCAATAATTAATGACAAATTCACTCAAAATACTAAAAAATAAATGATTTGGAAAATGGTAATATAAACCCATATTTATTATGAAAGTGGTGAATATTAATGGTTTTATGGAAGGAGAAGATGGGAATAAGGTGAAAAATGTTATAGGAAAGATGAATAAATTGTGGTCTTTTTGCAGCTCAACAAGGATCAGACTTGCATCGAACAAAACTCAGTGACAGAAGAAAGCCATAAATATTGGCATACCAAGCCCTAGGGGCTTGTTTGAGCCCATGTAATGATTTCTTTAACCTGCACACTAAAGATGGATTAGATACAAAAAATTATGGTTTCTTCATATAAATATATTCATTCATATCTCCATTCAAAAAGGCACACTTCACATCCATGTGATGTACCTCCCATTGCCTTGAAGCTGCAATGGCTAGATCTAGCCTTATGGAGTCCATCTCTGCCACTGGTGCAAAGGTCTCATTGTAATCAATACCATGTACCTGAGAGTAGCCCTTGGCTACCAATATTTCCTTATATTTCAAAGGTGAACCATCAGCAACAAACTTAGTTTTAAAGACCCACTCACACTTCACTATCTTTTTCCCTGGGGGGAGATCAACTAGTTCCCATGCGTTTTTCTTCTGCAGCGAGTTGAATTCTTCTTTCATGGATGTTTTACATATTGGAGCATGTGCTGCATATTCATATGTCTGTGAATTAGAACCTATCATAAAATAACACTTCTCAACAAAGAATGGATCTTTCACACAAAGGGCACTCTCAAATTGAGATCTAGTCCTCCTAGTGTCATTAGGATTTCCATCTAGTTCTCAAGCTGCATGAATGGTCCCTGCTTCCCACTTTGGTCTTGTAGGTCTGTTAGGATATGAAATTAATTCATCATTATTAGACATATAAGAATCAACAAACTCATTAGTCTCTTCACTTACAATCAATGGTTGTGGTGGTGAATAGGACTCTCCAACTTCAACTGCTACTAAAGGCTCTTCTTCGAACTGAACACTTATTTCAATGAAAGATTTGTTATTTCTAAACTTGATCATATTATAAAATTTTTAATATTCAGAATATCCAACAAATAGGAACTCTTGGATTTTGGGTTTCAAAGCCTTCCTCTTTTCAGTTGGAATTCTATCCCAAGCCTTTGAGCCAAAAATATTAAAATGGGTCACATCTAGCTTGTGCCCACTGCAAGATTCGAAAGGAGTCATACCATAAAGATTCTTATGTGGCACCCTATTCTAGATATAGGATGCACTATTTATAGCCTTGACCCAAAACTTTGGTGGCAAAGTTTTAGCCTCCATCATGCATGTTGGCATCTCCTTCAATGATTTGTTCTTTCTCTCAGCAACACCATTTTGCTGTGGTGTGTAAGGAATAGAATAATGCATATGAATACCTACATATTTGCAATAGTGGATGAACTCATACTTGACATACTCACCACCATTGTCAGATCTAAGGATCTTTAGTTTCCTCCCATACCGGTTTTCAACCAAGGCTCTAAAGACTTTGAAGAGGTCAAAAACTTCAGACTGATGATTTAGGAAGTAAGCTCAACAATACCTGGAAAAGTCATATATGAAGGTGAGTGCATATTTGGATTGAATCATGGATATATGAGGGAATGGACCAGAAATGTCAGTGTGGATCAACTCAAGAGGTGCAGAGGTTCTCGCATGACTAGCTCTCTCATACTTGTGCTCTAGGTTTTTTCCTAGAATACAGCCTTGAAAGACTTCCTTAGAAAATTTTATCTTTGGTAACCCTATGACCATGTGTTTTTCACTAAAATAAGAAATATACTTGTATTTAAGATCACCAAATATTTCATGCCAAATCTTTCTTTCTTCATTAGCATGAGTAAGAAAATCAGAGGGGTTTGAGTAGGGTAGAAAATGGGAAAACTTGTATACCTTTGAAGTGTGATCAACAACAGCTTTTTATATTACTTTAGCATTCGAAATATCAATGATTTAAAATTCATTGGGGGAGAAGATTACCTTATTTAGAGACTTAATGTGAGACATCTGATACACTAACAAGAGATTAGAGGCAAGACCTATAACATACAACACATCGTCAAGATCAATCCTACCCTTTCACATACTGTTAGTCAGAGAGTCATCTCCCAAAAATATTGGTGGACCTTTCGACATGTCAAGAGAGGAAAAGATCTCCCTTGTCGAAACCATATGTCTGGAAGCTCCACAATCAATGATGAAGCTAGGTGAGCTTGAGGTTCCAACAAACATGGCATGTACTCTCTCCTTGTCTTCTTAATTTGATTCTCCTTCGCTCTTCTTTTAGCAATCGGGAAGGGAGATCTTGTTATTTTCTAGGAGTTGGGTCAATATGTGAATTTGGTTTTTCATACAAGAGCTCTTAGGATGATAGCCCTTACTGCAGTATGTGCACTTGCTCATTTCTCCTTTGTTCTTCTTCTTTTGGGGTTTCTTCTTGGAGCCTGAGGACTCCTGTTGAGACGTTTCCTTATCTCTCTTTTGCTCAGGTGGATTTTTCGATTTTTTCTTTATTTTTGAGTCCACCTTCGAATCTCCAACAACCAAATCTTGGTATTTGGAAGGCTTGATGGTGCTTATCATCACCAATTTATCTCGCTCATGGGTGAGGGATTCCATTAAATCAAAAAACTTAGGCATCTTCCAGTTTTGAGGTGTCAATTTAGTGGCATAGAAGGTCGCAATAAACACCGAATAGTCATGAACAATCTTTGAGAGAATTTTCAAAACTATTTGATCCTCCTTATTTTCAATCCCACGTTGTTTTAACTGCAAAACAAGGGCCTGAAACTTGGTAAAATAGAGTTGCAATGATTCGAATCTACTAGGACTCAACGAGATCAATTCATTCTCGACTTGATGTCCTCTCATCGCATATGTATTTCCAAAAATATATTCAAACTTATCCCATGCCTCATTAGTAGAATCCAATGAATCAAGATGAAAGAGGAGGTCTGTTAAAATACTCAAACACAAAAGACCATAGGCCTCATCTCTCCTGTTGTGCCATTTGATTTTCTCTGCAACTACATTGCAATATGCCTCAGTAGCCATGGTGACCATGTAGAGACATTTTCATCTCAACAATATCTCCATATCATCTTTCCATTCGAAGAAATTAAATGGGGTCAAGATGATCCTTTGAGATTGGTCCATATCTCAGCTCCTATGCCCTTCAGTCAGCAGAATTCCCTCCTAGACAGTGATGTCAAACCTTGAATAATAATTTGGAAGGATATAAATTAATATATAAAGGATTTTATACCATGTTTAAATTTAAACTAATTGATAGATCAACTACACTCACAAAATTGCTAATCAAACATGCAAAATTCACACAAAAGGAGACTGAAATTGGAGCATAAATTAATCCTGTATTGAATAAGTGTACATAAGCCAAAAATATGAAGTAATAGGATTCTCAAATATATAATTACATGATATATTCAAAATAACTAGGTTTCTATTTGAATTGGTCAAAAATGAGGCTTACTAAATCAAGTCAAATCCCCCATAGGTGCAAAAAGGACTTTCCAAATATATGAAGATCCTCACGAATTAGATAAATAAATTTGGAAAGATAATAAGTGGTGGAAATACAACTCATTCATGCCTTTTTTTGGAGAAAAGGAAGGAGGATTATGTGGTCAAAAAACAGGGCAAGTTCCCCTATACTAGCTTTTCCTTTATGCCTTAAAACTGCAGTAAAGCAAGGCAGATTTTAGAAAAAGTAGATATGCGCTTTAAGGAACTAGGAATAAATCATACTTGATAAATCTATTTCCAGGATGATTCCAAAGCACTCCATGACCCAGTTTAGCAAGTATTGACTTCTAGGAACATATGGAAGTCAACTAGCATAGAGAGGGAATCTAGGAATAAGAAAAAATGATTTAATTAATATCAAATATGGGTAACTACAGGTTGATTATTCTAAAAGAGGTGGGTTTATAACCACCTGCAAATGTTTGTAAAGATTTTTAGGGGGGTTTGAACCACCTCAGTTACCTAGGATGGTGGTTTATAACCTCCCCCAAAGTTTTGTAATGAATACTTTTAACGGTGGTTTTGAACTTCCCCCATAGGTACCTTTGAGGGGGATTTGTAACCACCCCCAACGATTTGTAAAGAATTTTATGGGGGGTTTCTAACCACCTCCATAGGTACCTATGAGGGGGGTTTATAACTGCTCCCAAAGTTTTGTAATAAAGAATTTTAGGGGGGGGTGTGAACCGCCCCTGTAGGTACCTACAAGGTGGGTTTGAACCCCCCCCCCCCCCCAAGGGTACCTACAAGTGGGGCTTGTAACTTACCCCAAAGGTTTGTAATAAGTAATTTTTTGGGGGTGGATTTGGAACCACCACCATAGGTGTCTATGAAGGGGGTTTAGAAACGACCTTAAAAGCCACTTTCTTGGGGGGGGGGGAGGGGGGAGGGGATGGGGGGTAGAACCACCCCCTAAAGTCACTTTTAGGGGCATTTTTGATCTCTTCTAGAGCTTCCCCTAAAAGTTAAAAAAATTAGCGTTGGTGTTATTAGGGGCAGTTTTGTAAAGAATGCCTCCAAAGCCAAAAACACCCCCAAAAGTGACTTTTGTAGGTAGAAGACAACTGCCCCTAAAAGTAAAATTTGTTGTAGTTTTTTCCTGGATTAATGATTTTGAAAATGCATCTAGAGATGGAATTTTCCAATTTGGGGTGGATATTCCTTTAGAGTGGAAAGTAGATACAAAAACTAAAATATCTGATCCAAGCTTTCTTAGAATTCAGAGCACAAGCTGCTCATCCTTCTTCTCAATCCCACGTTGCTTGCAATGCAATAGTAGGGATTTGTATTTCAATAAGAACTACTGAAATGTCTTGAATTTGTTGGGATAGAGTGCAATCAACTCATTTTCCAGGGCATGTCCCCTCATTTCATCCTATTTTCAAAGAAAGGATTCGAGCTTGTCCCATACTTCCTTTAGAGTTCTGAGTCCCTCAAGGTCGAAGAACAACTCCATGGATATGTGGATGCACATGAAGCTGAAGGATTCATCTAAATTATTCAGAAAATTGGAATTCTCAATATATTTCTAGGATTCAAATTCTCTACCGATTTTCATCCTATATAGGCCTTTATTGTGCAAGGAAATTTGCATATCTTCCCTCCAATCAATGTAATTGAAGGGTGTAAGGATCCCAGGAGATAGAGCAACTAAATTATCCATTTCATTGGTATGCTGATAAATATTCTTCAAGAAACTATGAATGCATATACAAAAAGTGAAAAACACTTCAATTCGCAAAAAATGTCAATTCAAACATTTCCACCTCAACATGAGCACTTTTTCTGAGTCTATCACACTTGAATAGACTTCTCTCGACAGAATCCAGAGGTAGCAATGTAATGTTCCATGAATTATGTGGAAAATCAACTTCTTCTAGTGTAATCATGGAGGTTTGTGAGGTTTTTTGTTGTCTTGAAGATAGGATTTGATACCATGTTAAATTTCATGAACCATAGATATACAAACCTGAATGAAAGAAACCTTAAAAGAATGATGCAGTAGAATTGAAAAATCAATATAAACTGAACAATTGATTCATGGAAGAAGTTTTGCACAAATTGGATAAGATTTTGAATGAATATCATTACATGAATCTTCAATAACATGTTAGTAATAGAATATTCGTACAATAAGGATAATTCAAATACTGTGGATAATATTCAAATTCACGAACTCAAACTGACTAATGTGCTAACTCAGTGTGGGAAAATCTCAATTGGATCTCACTAGTTTAACTTCGGATAACTAACTCATTTCATAATAAGTTAATTGATGAGGTAGGTGAACAAAACGCAGCAGACTCCCTTGAATCATACAAATTGGTGCTAGGATGATGGCTGTTGGTGATCTTAATCATGGAAATCATAGCAAAAATGAACATGACTGATTTCCTACCATAAACAACTAAAGGTGACTACTGGTGGTACTCATAAAGGGTTCCTAAAATGTAGGGATTGGAACCAATGTGACCAAAACTCATGTTGGAACCAAAAATAAAATGTGTAGATGAATTACGCCGCTCTTCTAACCTGTAAACCAAATCAGTGCTACCACCTTGAAGGAATGGTTTGGAAAAAAAATTCACTATAATATTCCCATTTGATATATTTGAGATATCTATTGAGTCAGAATCAAAGGTAACTCTCTTGGGAGAGGCTGTATGTTTCATCTGGTATAAAGATAACATGTTGGCTGCAAGGGAGGGAACATAGAGCACATTTTGGAATTATCCATGCTCAAGTTAAATGGATCCTTTCCCAGTAGTTGGGATCTGTGAATCATCCCCCATATGTATTGTAGGTCCTATAGAGAGATCCAGAGTAGTGAAATATTATTTGGATGAAACCATATTGTTGGAAGCTCCTTAATCAATTAGATAGGCCTTTGACTGAGTGAAGCTTGGTTTCAAAGAATGGCACCTCTCATGTTCTTATTTATGTTTTCCATATGCATACTTCTTTTCACCTTTGGGAATGGAAATTTATTTTTGTTCAAGGATTTTTGATAGTTGGTCAATGGACTTCTTCATGCACAGACTTTCTGGATGAAAACCTCTGATGCAGTAAGAGAAGATATATTTTTTCAAGATTTTTATTTAATTTTTCTTGGAACCAGAGGCTCCATCAGAAGGGTTATGCTTCTCCTAGGGATTCGAATCAATATTTTTATTCTCTTTCCCTATTTTCTTATATTTTTCTTGCGCATTACCAAAGTATCTAGCTAAGAGGGCCTGATTATTGGAGGCTTTGAGAAATCCCATTCGAATCAATTTGTCTTGTTCCTGGATTAATGATTTTACAAATGAATCTAGAGATGGGATTTTCCAATTTGGGTTGGATAACCTTCTAGAGTGGAAAGTAGATACACAAACTAAAAAATATGATCCAATATTGCTAAGAATCGAGAGAAAAATATTCTCATTCTTATTAGCAATCCCACTTTGCTTGCAATCATAGACTAGGGATTTGTATTTCAAGAAGAACTGCTGAATTGTCTCAAAGTTGTTGGGGGTAGAGTGCAATCAACTCATTCTCCAAGATACAACCCCTCAGCTCATCTTTTTTTCAAAACAAGGATTTGTTCTTGTCCCATTCTCCCTTCGTACGTCTGAGTCCCTCAAGGGAACAAAAACTCCATGGGTGGATGCACATGAAGCGGAAGGCTTCTTATAACTTATTCAGAAACTTGGAATTCTCAATATACTAATGGGATTTGACTTCTCTACCCATTTTCATCCTATATAGGTATTTATTATGGAATTCAATATGTATTTCATCCCTCCAATTAATGTAATTGAAGGGTGTAAGGATACTGGGTGATAAAGCAGTTGAATCATCCATTTCATTGGTATACTGATAGATAATTATTCAAGAAACTATGAATGTATCTGCAAATAATCATTGGAAAACACTTCAATTTGCAAACATTTCCAGTTCAAACCTCTCCACCTCAACATGAGAATTTTTTTTGATTTCATCATTCCTATATAGACTTCTATAGACATAATCCATAGAGAGGAATGCAATGATTTCTAGAATTATGTGGAAACTCAATTGCTTCTAGTGAAATCCTGGAGGTTTGTGAGATTTGTTGATAGCCTTAACATAGGCTTTGATACCATGTTAAATTTCATGAACCATATATCTACAGGCCTGAATGAAAGCAATCTTAAAAGAATGATGTAGTGGAATTGACAAATCAATATAAATTGAACAATAGATTCATGGAAGAAATTTCACACAAATCGGACAAGATTTGGACAAAATATCATTACATCAACTTCATTAACATGTCATTAATAAAATATTTATACAATAAGAAGACATCAAATACTATGGATACAATTCAAATTCACCAACTCAAACTGACTAATGTACTAACTCAGTGTGGGAAAAATCACAACTAGATCTCACTAGTTTAACTCTAGATAAATAATTCAATTCACAATTAGTTAATTGATGAGGTAGGTGAATGAAAGGCACCACACTCCCTTGAATCATGACAACTGGTGCTAGGGTGACTATAAGTGAACTAAGTAGTGGAAATCAAAGTAGAACTGAACATGGTTTATTACCTACCATAGACAACTAAAGGTGGCTACTGGTGGCACTCAAAGAGGGTTCCTAAAATGTTGCGATTAGCACCAATGGCACAAAAATTCATGTTGGAACCCAAACTCAAAAGTGTGGATGACTTATGAGCATGTCTCTTGCTACTCTATTAAAGTGATAATGGCCTGCTAAGCTACGAAAAATGAACAAATAGACTATGTGGGTAAAGGAAGGATTAATTAATCCTAACACGGTATTGATGCAAAAATGATTCCCTAATATGTATGGACACCACTTTTGTACTGCATGCAAAATAAACATAATTTCCTTCTCATATATAGAGGCGACTAAATTGTTACCAGAAAGGGATTTTCTTATGAGCGCAATGGGATGTTCATCATGAAGGAGAACAACACCAAGTCCATTGTCACAAGCATCACTCTCAATAGTGAAGGGCTTGGAAAAATTGGGCATATCTAGAATAGGTGTGATAGGCATAGCTTGTTTTAGTTTATTAAATGCACACTTAGAAACATGTGTCTAGGTAAAAGCATAATTTTTCAATCGAATTGTTAATGGAGTTTGAATCTTCTCATAGTCCTTAACAAACTTGCGGTAGTAGCGAGTCAATACCAAAAAATTGTGAACGATATTGAGTGTCTAACTATGCGGCCAATTTTTCATGGCATCTATTTTATCAAGATCCATGTGAAACTCTTCTGCTAAAACTATATACGCGAGATACTCTACTTTTTCCTACCCAAAAAACACATTTAGACTATTTGGCATCGAGACGATGATCACAAAAAAGTTACAGTACAATATCCATATGTTGGAGAAGCGCAACCCATGTTTTACTATAAATGAGGATATCATCCAAGAAGACCATAATGAAGTTCTTCCAGTATGGATGAAATATTTTATTCATCAATTCCTGGAATGTGGAAGGAGCATTCATGAGGCCAAAGAGCATGACCAAAAACTCATAGTGGCCATCATGTGTGCGAAAATCTGTTTTAGGGATATCATCCTCATGAACTTGAATTTGTTAATATCCATAATGAAGATCCAACTTGAAGAAAAAATCAGCAGCATGAATCTCATAAACAATAGGAATTGGAAGCTTATCCTTGATTATGATGTGATTAAGTGGTCGAAAATCAATGCATATGAGTCGTGGCCCATCTTTTTTTCAAACAAGAAGAACTAGTGAAGAAAAGGAACTGGTACTAGGGTGAATAATACCTTGCTTTAGTATGTCCCAAATGATCATCTCAATCTCTGTTCTTTGGTGAAACAAGTAGCAATAGGGCTTGATGATCGTAGGGATGCTTCCAAGAAGGAGAGAAATACGATGGTTCTATGCTCTTGAAGGTACAAATCCTACTTTTTCATAAAATACACATGCATATCAATCCAAATTTTGTTCTATATCCAAGGTAGTAGTGAAGACTGTTGATGGTTACATATGAATGGAATGGAGTTGAGTGATAACACCATGTGAATTCTTCTTGAGGATATTTTCCATGCGATGTGAACTGATGATATTGAGAGACCTTGGTTGTAATCCATTCAATGTTTTTTTTTTCCCATTGACTGAAAATTGCATCCAAAGTTCAGCAAAATCCCATAATATGGGTCCAAGTGTCCATAAAAGTGCCAAAAAACACATTGCATCTGACTAAGGGAAAGGAAAACATGTCAGACCACAAGTTATAATATCCAATAAAGATAAGAATAGTGTGATACTTCCCATTGCAAGGTAAGGTTCCCTCATTGTCAATCATGAATTCAAAGCTTAATAAATGATGGGAAAAAAATCAACCTATTTAGTGATATGAATGTCAATGAAGTTATGAGTGCTACCAAAATCAATGAGTATTGTAAGAGGGACATTATTGAAGAAACCCTTGACCCACATGGTTTCTTGGGTGGTGACTCCATCTAATGGATGGATAGATATCTCATGCTTCTCGTTCCGAGAAGGAGGGTGATCAGAAGGCTATTGAATATCGACCTAAGCATCTACTAGATATTGATCATCTTCACAAATTTTAGGTGTCGATAGAAAATACATATCCAAGAGATAGAGGATTTTTTTAGGACATCTATGTCCCTCACTGAATTTCTCATTATAACTTTGAAAAATCAATTTTTATTTGCGTGTCCACATATCAGTTTCAAACAAATGCTTGATAGGAGTGGTTCTACGAGATGGAGTGATTGGGGGTCTTTGGGAAACCATATTTCTGAATGGAAGAAAATTGGATTTGGAGCATTGTTGAGCTATGATCTTGTCCTCCACCAACTTAGAAAACCCTACGGATTTCATCAGCATATTGGGACAAAACATTTTAACCTCATATCATATTGCATCCTTCATACCAGTGATAAAACAACTTTGATAGAATGCATAGACAATCCTTGTATGTGATTAGTCAATTTCTCAAATCATGTATGATACTCTCTCATAGTGCCAGTTTGGAAAATTTTAGTGACTGCTCATGTGAAGCCATCAAAAGCACTAGGGACAAATTGTTGCAAAACGAATTGGAAAAAATATGTATGTTTTGGCTTTTCATGAGCCTTGATGTACCAACGAAACCATTAAAGAGATTCATGTTCCAAATGAAATGATCCAAGTGGCACTTTGTTGACACCAAAAGTGTTATGCATACTGAAATATTATTTTTCCCCAATATATCTATATAGTTGGATAATCACCATTGAAGTGAGGCAAAGCAAGCTTCGACCAAGACAAATTACTGGAAGAAGAGAAACTAGTGTCTGTAGAGGAGTCTGGTTGGATTTTGTTGTTCATCCATGAATGTTGAAGATGTAGGTCGATAATTTTTTCACCCAGATATTGGAATTTGGTCTTGAGGGTGGCAATTTTTTCTTCCATTTGTTTGATTTCTCTTGCGTGGGTGACAACCATACCCAGGAGTTTTTTTTCAGAGGGGGGGCGATGGATAGAAAAAATAAAATAAAAAATAGAAAAGGGAAATTTGGAGTTGGGAAAAACTCTAGTGGGTAATTGGGGTTTGGCTAGGTTTTTTACACTTTCTGAGAGATAAGGAAGCATAAAATGGTTATTTCAGAAGTGGGGTTCAAAAATGGGAAAATGTATCAAAGAGGTACAAGGAAGAATAAATAGGAAATGAACACTGGGGAAAACTTTGAAAGAGATTTGGTGAGAATCGATGAAGTTATAGAAAACCCTAAAAATACAAAAATGTGGAATTTATGGCTTTAGAAAGTGGAATTTGGGATAGGGTATTCAAGGAAGGAAATATGCAAAATGGAATCGCAGGGGTTTTAGTGAATTTTCAAGGGAAACAGAGCTAAAGAAAGGAATATATTGGAAAAAATAGAAATTTTTACTTTTTTTCGGTGGAATTGATCTGTGATGGCTCTCGATAGATGTGGTCTAATATTTATCAAATAGAATAGGTATGGAACCCAGGTATGTTCGACTTCATAAAGGTTCAAGGGATTCAGTATTCCACCAATGTTGAATAACAACTTGCGTACTGGGGCAGTATCCCTCATGCCACAACTCAAGTAAAACTTATAACCTCTTTTCCATAAACGACACCTCTTGGTTTAACTCATAGGTGGGAACTAGTCAATCATGTGGGGGACATTTACCTTTTTGCTGGAAGTTTATCTCAATGGTCGACAACTTAGGGGTTCCTGTGGTACTCCTCAAAATGATTTTTAGGTCTATGTCCACGTACTTCGCACAATTAAGTGGATAGGGGATATTCCATTATTCAAACTTGCAATTGAAATGAACAATACCGATGCAAAGAAGAATAAATACTGCAATAGTCATGATGTCGAGAAGCCACTGCAAAAAAACATATTGGCATAAATTCCACTCAACGATCCCAAGAAAGTGCTCTGATACTAGATGTGAGAAACCTACAGCAATAAATAATGAAAATGCACGATATAACATAAATATCATAACACAGAAGGAATTTATTGATCGCAGGACACTTCAAGGGGGGAACCTCCTTTGAGGAAGGTAAACACAAATAACTCATGGATTCATTCATTGACCTCACCATGTACTTATATAATTTTTAATATAAACAACTATTACTCCCCATGAATGTGGGATAATACAGTATACTCACAGGATGAATTACAAAGCATATGCTTCCAAAAACAAAAGACTAATGAAGTAAAGAGAAGGGTTGAAATGGGTTTCCAACATTTTTAGTCACCACCATGAGCAAATCCAAGATATGGATGGTGGATATGGTGGGGCATGTTTCGAGGAAGTTATAATTTGTATTAGAAGGATGGGAATCCATTTTGATATCTCAATTGACAAGGATTGAAGTATTAGTTGAGTGATATGAATGTGAAGTGTTAAGTTGGTGTTGGCTCTTGGATTTATTGAACAAAATTTATTCTAAATCATTGGCCTAGGGCCTGCATCTCATTATTTTATTCCTTTACTTACATATATTCCTATTTGAGTAAAGGATGTAACGTTCTTCTCTCATCGGGACATTTATCCTTTCTACTCGTGGTTGGGATGGTTTCATACCCTAGGGATTATGCTTGGTTCATTTAGAGGAGAGATATTCTATCTCATCCTTACATATGAACTCCTCCATAGATTTGGAGTGTAAGTTTTCTTTTGGATTCTCATCCCCCTTTTTAGTCCCTAAGTGGGATCATTTACCATTATGCTCTTTGGTGATGGGAGATTTGTTTTTTTTGCTTTCTTCTCTAGTGAATTCCTCCATGATGAAAATATATATCAGTAGAGTGATAGTATGGAAGATGGTTACTTCTCATAGATCATATCTGCTACTGATGCACAAGTTGTTAAATCTAGTGAGAAATGTAGGGTCATTTTTTTCTACCTTTAATTCTTTTAGGGTTTATCCAGTGATTGGAGATTGCATTTCTAAAGGATCAACCAACAATTTAAGCTCAAAATATATTCAATTTTTTTTTGTTTTTAATGTTTGTGGATTTCTTACATACCAAAAGATGATTTGGAGGAATTACTAGAAAGGGGTCTCTCATCTAATCGAGGGTCTCTCGTTAGGGTTTTCAACAAATATTGTGTTAGGTTAAAATGATCCATTTAATATGGTACTGGGAGATGATATTAATATGCAAGAGGCTGTTTGTTTTGTTGATAAAACAATATTCGAAGAATAAATAGAAAGAGTATTGGAGAGATCAATTTAAAGGAATGCATAACCTCATGGTGGTGTTCCTTCCTACATTACGAACCAAAACTTTTCATCCTTATTAGGGGTTGGTATAGATTTATTGTTGAAGTTGTAATAGATGCAAATAAGAAATTATTTAAAATATGGAAATGGGGAATGGATATTCTCTTTTTAAGAAATTACTTCCCTTGTTTAATGTGTAGAAGGAGAAACAACAAATTTTACCAATCTTGGTTAAATTTCCTAGATTACCACTTGAATATTGGTCAAAAGAGATCTTTGTAGCCCTGGAAATGATCTCAGCATTTATTATGATGTTGATATTAGTTTCTGGGCCAATGTGTTTAAGAAAGTCACTCACGTACTTATGTGGTTTTACCTTCATGATGGTTTAACGAAGGAAATCATGCTTCATAAGGGTTAATTTTCTTTCTCATGAGCTCTGGATTATACATGGGTAACTTTTTATTTTAATTGTTGTCACCATTATGGAAAACTTGTTTCTAATAGTTCCGTCTATAACTTTGTCAATATAATTCAACTCCATCTAAAGACAAAAATCAAGGATTACATGGATCCTAGGAGTTGGAAGATGGTTATTGAGGATGCAATTACTATGAGTCTAAATTTTGCATAGGCACATCCTATTGTTCCTTTAGATACTATTCAAAATCAAATTTAGGTCCCAATCTCTCATGTTTGTCATGTCTCGATGTCTTTGGTAGTTGCAACAGATATGAGTTTTCATAATGCATATTTTTTTAAGCCATGCTATAACATAGGGATTACTACCAAGGTATCATATGGAACATGTTATAGTGAATTATAAGACTTCGTCAAAGTCATTTGCTAATTGGACTATATTTGATATTCTGAAATATGACGCCACTGAAAAGGGTTTTCTTATGAAGGGATGTTTCTTTCCCTCCAATTGGTTGGAATCACCATTAGCACTCATAAGGCCTTCTATTCATTCTCTTATTTAAAGGATAATTTCATGTAAAAATTATTGTACTCCTACTCATTCAATTTTTCCGGTCCCACTTGTTGTGATCCAATGTAAATAAGGACTTTTTTCAAAGAGTTTATCTCATAGATCTCAAAACGATTTTCTCATAGTTATGATATAATTGATGGTTTTCTTATCTTTGTGCCTAATCAATTTTTTGACAATGTTGAATATGGAATGATTTCTATTTGTTTGGGGGGTACTTTTGACTCTAATATTGTGACTCTTTTATATACTCTTTATCCTATAAATCACAGTGTGCTTACTTGATAAAGTGTTACAATAGATGCATGAAGATCTTTATATAAATGAGAGCTAGAATACTAGTGCAAAATGTTTGCAGCAGTAAAACATTATCATTAACTCCGAAGATAGTTTACAATGCTAAACAACGACATGAATATCCAAGAAATTTGAATCCTAGAGAGGTCATTCGAATCCAATGTATGAGAGTGGCTTACTTTTCATTAACACAACTCGACACATGAGTTAACGACTTAAATGCACTATAATTGAATCAAATAGACTTGGAGGTAGTGTAAACTAAGTCTAATTCAGTCAGAACTCAATTGCATGCCAAACATTAGGTGAAGTCCCCTTTTTGTCTCCAGTTAACTCAATTGAATGCCAAAAATTAAGTGAGGGCTCCTTTCAGTGTTCGATTAACTGATAATTAGGTGAAAAAAGGTCAAATATTGTAGAGTGGCACCATTTTTACTCCAGTCAACTGAAAACTAGGTGTAAATTATCCTCGTTGACTTAGTTGGGTGCTTTAATCATGCAACTCATCCCAATTAGGTTCCTCGAATGAAGGATGGGGCCCACATAACTGAAAATGATGAGATGTCAATGATGTAGGCACATGTTTGACTCAAAATACTTACGATAAGTGGTAAATTAGTTTTTAAATCTCAAATAAACGATGTGAATTTGTAAAATGACTCCAACACCCCCCATTAATCTAATATCATGTGGAGGAGTAAAAATAAAGAGGGATCTGACAACAAAGGCCATAGGTCACCCTGTACACAAATAATCCAAAAATGATAAAACATCTAAGTGAGGAAAGAGGTAAAAACCCAGTGGAAAAGAAAGCCCCCTTGGGTGAAAACACGTATTTGTTATACACTTTTGCTAGTTCTTGACTAAAAAACAACAAAATTTTATGTTTTTCAACTTAAACCCTTTCAAACTCATATCCCCCTTAGGATTTTCACCTTGGCGTAAACATAAGACTTTTCAAGAATTCTATTAGCTTCGTACTCATATTTTTTTGAAAATTTTTTATGGACATATAGTAGAACAAATTTGAAAGGCACCAATGAAATATACTTTAAATGTTTAGGTTTGGATAATGACTAACCTACGTGCCCTTCATTTTTATTAGAGATGGTTATTCATTTTGTGGAAACCAAATACATGTTCATAATCTACACATATTGTACTTTGGAATGGTCTATATGCTGATGATTTTCAGACCTAAACACTATTTTTTATTATTTTTTGAAATAACATTGTTGAGTCTCAAAAATGTCCCTTTTTCATCCACTTTATCTTCCCTATTCCTTACATTTCATCGTCCCATTACCCTTTTATCATACCATTTTCATACATATATGTGGGTTTTACATTATTATTTTCCACTTTATTCATTTTAGTATTTTAAGTGAATTTATGATTAAATATTAGAAAATATACATGTTTTTCACATATATATCTCAATTATGTGTGAGCTTTGTAATGTGTAGGAATATGTAAATGATTAATCCAAAGAGACTTCTCGAATATCTCTTACACCATTCCAAAGGAGATAGTATTCAAGCCTATTCTTAAGGAGAAGATCATGGAAGATTTGGTTGGCATATCTTATCTAGGATTTATGAGGATTTGAAGGAACCATATCTTGTAATAAGAGGAAAGTGGTTGAGAGTAGTTGAGAGAATAGTGGATCTGTTCTTATCTTTTTCTTAAGGCCTCTCATGTATAAAGGAGAGTGTTCCCTCTCCATTCCAAGAGGCGGTAATTAGGTTGTGATTAAGCTTGTAGGAGGGTTGTAATGGAAGTGCATTGGATTGGATTTTGTACTTGTTAGATTAGTCTTGATTGAGATCCTTAATGTGATTTAAGCTTTCATTGTTATATTTTCATGATTGTCATTTGATTATTGATTTGTGGATGTGAGCTCACTTATGTCATTGTTGTTAACTCTTCACATGTTGTATTTCTCTTACGCAATTTCAATGCTTTCCTAGTTAGTGTTTCAATGCTTTCCTAGTTAGTGTTCAATGCTTTCCTAGATTAATGTGATTTCAGCAATTTAGATTAAGTTAGATTAAATTTACTTCAGTCCTGCACAAACAGTGCACGTGCTTCGTCAGTTTACGTACCCCGGATTGGTAAGTAAATAAATAGTTGGGCAATTACTGCAACGGAATTAAAACGACATCAATTTCGCTCGACATTTTGGCANTGCACGTGCTTCGTCAGTTTACGTACCCCGGATTGATAAGTAAATAAATAGTTGGGCAATTACTGCAACGGAATTAAAACGACATCAATTTCGCTCGACAAACATATGTTTAAAAAATGGTGTGTTATTGACAAATGTTTGTGTTATCCCATTTTCTTTCAAACGTGAATCAAATAATACAAAGTAAAAGTATCCTTTTGAAGAGGACAGTGCAAGGAACATCCTATGATTTTTTACATTTTGTTTTTTGCTATCATTATGACGATCTTGAATTTTCATTGTGACTAATTTTTAGCTCAGTGAATTTTGTAAGGATATTGTTTAGAAAAAAATTGTAAAAAATAGAAATCCTTAATGAAATTCACAAATTATTATACTATGAGAAATTAGATTCAATTATGAATGTATTGGTATAAACTCTGACAAGTAATTCTTAGATTTTGCAGTGTTTCCACAATGAGAAAGTGACAAATTTCAGAAAAATGCGTAAATAGTTGTTGTATTTGTTAACCAAAAACTCTCAGCCGAGAATCATATTAATGTCTTAGACGAGATTTATTTAGCCTGAAATGTAAACTCGGGTTAAACAAAATGCTCACCCGAGAGGTGGGTTAAACTCTCATCCAAAATAATTACCCAACTCTCGGGAGAGAGTTTTATGACTTAAAGCCCAGAGAATATTTTAGGTCCCTACCTATTTAATGACCGATATTCTCGACAAGATTCTAAAATATCTCGTCCGATAGTTATATATATACTCTCGCCCGAAAGTATAATTCCATAAAAATTCAACTCGTTGTATTTACAGTTCAAATATTGATAATATGGATATTTCCAATGCAGATATTACAGTTCAGATAGTTATAAGGTATTTTTTTGTGGTTATGGATGTTTAATGGTTTTAAGGTTTTAGTGATTATGGATGTTTTGGGATATTAATGTTTTTTTAATGTAAAATTAGGTATAGCATATTAATAAAAAAATTTAAAGGATAAAAGAAATTTCTATTTTTTTTTTAAGAAACATATTGCATATTATGTTTTGTCATATTACATTTTTTATACAAGGGAAAAGGTGAATTTGGTTTTATCATATTACCCTTATTTTTACAAAGATAAATATTGTGAATTTGGTTATGCTTTCATGTCATATTGTAATTGGTATCATTAATTGTACAAATTTATATCCAACATGTTAGTATGATTTCAGGTTTTTGGCATTGGAGTTTAGGTTTTCAATTCTTTCATCATGGAAAAGGAAAAGAGTAGTGCAACAAAACATGATTGCACTAGAACTAATGGAGAGACAAGAAAATAATGAAAACATGAAAAAACAAGAAAGTTAAGAGAAAAAAGAGCATTGGAAATAAATGTGGAGGCACATGGCAGTGACAAAGAAATGAAAAATGTGGAGGCACATGGGGGTGATGAAGGAATGAAAAATGTTTAGGAACACGTTGATGAAATAAATGAAGAACATGGAGGCGATGAGGAAATGACAAATGGGGAAAAATTATGGGCAACATTGATCGTGAGACCATGATTGGTGAGTACAAAATTTTTAATGTTTATAAAATTGTATTTAATACTTGAGTATAGAATTGATTTGAAAGTTCACAATCTTATAAATTTGTATATTTTCATGTAGGGTCAACATCGAACCTACAACATCCTACCATACCTGTGAATTTACAAATATTAATTGGAAGTTCCAACAATATCGTCATTGATGGCAATTTTTTGGAGAATATGGACTCAAGTAAAATTGAAGAATTGGGACCTCCAATGTGTGATCATTCAACTCGATATAGACAGAAACAAATACTCAAAATTGATCTTGAAGGTATTTTTGTCATAGCACAAGCTCAATTGTTACAAAGATTTCTAAAGGAAAATTGTCTAAAAGATGCAATGAAATTATTGGACATTAAAAGTATTAAAGAGGTTAAAACAAATGATATTGTATCAAAAAATATGACCTCGTCCCTTGTCACACATGCAAGGAAAAATATCAAGATTTAGTGTCTTCTCGTAAAACATTGCTAAGAAGGGTTGTGGAAAAAAAAACTACAACTCGTCGTTTTGTTGGCCATGACTACAAGAACGTTAAAAACATCAAGATTAAGTTTATGGAAGCGTAAAAACATTCAAGTGTTCAATTAGATGAATATTATGAAGTTGCATGTTGGTTTGCTATCTGTAGGTACCCTTATCAAGATAGACTTCGAAATAATGTGAGGGCCAAGGTGAAAGAGTTTTGGACTTTAGAATTTCGTGTCTCACTGAATGAAAAGGATGTTGTGTGGCTTCGTATATCTAAAGGAAACTATGAAACTCATGCCAAACACATAACATAGGTCACTCAAGTGGAAATGTTCAAAACTTTTACGGAGAGTAATGTTGATGTGAAAATTTCCCTTAGCACATTTGTGAATCTTAAACAATGGTACGCCAAGCCAATTGTTGTTCGCGACACATGTTGTGTTTGATACCATGTAGAATTTGAATTATATTATGAGACATTTAATAATTTTGGCATACAATGTTGGCCAAATGACCCCCCTCTTTCGCGTGTTCGTGAATTTGTATATAAAATATTATGTGCATGAGAGAATGATAAGGTATTCTATAAGAAACAATGTGTCGATGGAAGAAAATGTCAAGACTTCTCTCATTTGGATCTTTTTGGTGTTAAATACCCCATTGATCCAAACGATCCTTAGTTTTCAAATTGTACTGCGAAATGGAAGATATATGAATATTTTGATTATACTCATGTTACACATTCAACAAAAACATCATGAAATATTGAGTTAGTTGAAGATGATATCTCTGTAACAAGTTTTATGGAGTGGTTCAGGGAGAAAATATATAGATATATCAAACACTCACATACAACACAATGGAAATAATTACAGTCCAATCAATCATGAGATGTATTTCCAAAAGGAACAATATTATCAATTGTTGATTTTCTGAAAAATACACTTTCACTCCACAAAGGAGATACAAACTAAGTATTATCATTTAGACCAGGTATCTATACTTGTGCAAATTTTGTACAGACATGGAAGGCTTCAACTTGATGGTTCTAATAGGGATGAAAATAATTGTAAGTGATTAAAGAGTACCATTTATACATCAGTGATGATCGTACAAATGATACATGTTTTCTTCAACATTGTTTTAATATGTTTTATAATGAATTATCAAGACAAGGGGTCACTTTTAAAGAGCATTGGGTGTGGAGAGATGGTTCTGTTGGTCAGTTGAAATCGGCACACTCATTCTTATGGCTATCTCGCATTCATAATAAAACAAATGCTCACACCACATGGATTTATTTTGAAACGGGACATGGAAAAGGAGAACATGATGGCATCGGGGTCTGCATAAAACATTCACTTAGGAGATATCAAATGAATCACTTTGCTTCTCACCTCACAAATTCAACAAACAATATGAAATCAATAAATAAATAACAAAGTTATAGATAATTTTAAATTGAAATATAATACGACAAACCTAATTTATAACATAAAAAAACTAAAAAACCCTAGAGTTGGCTACCTATAGACTATTCTATATTTATAATAGTTAGAGGCTTAATTATATTCTTAGGTATCGGTATTTTCCTAAAGATGAGGCAAGGATGGCTCGAAACGTAGACACCAATCTATTTCATACCGTGGAATCTCTACAAGATTCCACCAAATGATGTTGTTAACTGGTGCAAACAAAATTTAATCCATGAATTCAATGACAGGATGGCTAATGTGAGAAGGCATGTAATTTTTTCGATGACACTTAATGTTTTCAAATGCATTTATTTACTATGTTTATATGTATATGAGTATTTTTAATTTTAAGTTATTTTAAAAATAGTTTAATAAATTATTTTTAAATGTGAAATTTGATTTGCATAAGTTGTGGTTTTATCTTGAACAATTTATTTTGGAATATTTAAATGGGAGATGTTGACATATCAATGCTATATAAGTGTGTTGCAATCCCTTAAACAAGGGGTTTACACTCAATTAGGAGTATAAAAATGGAAAATATACACAAATCGAGAAATGAAAAATACTCTTTCTTTTGTCTTCCATGTATTGATAACGTAGAGTCCTTCGATAAGTGTCAAAATGAAACTAGGATATTTATCAAACCATGGATACACCAAGAATTGACACCATTTCCCTCATTTCAAAATATCACAGATGAAGAGCACGATAATGAAGTGGTTATGATTGACAAGGATTATGATCGTGTTTTTTATTTTGTTAGAGAAGGTGATGTATTTGTTTTCATTTCACTGGTAGGTAATCTAAAAAAAGTGGTTTATTATTTATTGCGATGCACTAGGTCGAAAAGCACATTGTTGCAAGAATTTAAGGATCTGTCAAATTATACATATTCAGTGGGTTCAATGGTTTTAATGCCACATTTCTTTACTGAAATAAAGAAATGTATTAACCATATTCTTTTTCAAGACTACAAAACAAATGTTATATGTGATCAGTACAATAATTTAATCATAGGGTCTCAATTGCAATTGAAACCAGTGAAGAATAGGAAAAAGACCAAGAATCACTAATGGAAATTGTGGATAGAAGATCATAATGCCATTCTCAAAAATATTGGCCACTAGCACATTTCCTATCAGTCAAGGCCACATTGGTATGCAAATAAGATTATTTTCTTTGATTTTAGGCTTAGAACAAACAACAGTTATATAAATTGGACTTTAGAGTTTATGGAAGTTATATTGGACTTTATTTAAAGACAATGGACATGTACCATTCTCCATTTTTGGTCTGTGATTGAATGAAAAATTATTATTTTGTGACATTCCTTAAGGTTGGTTGATTACAATGGATACATGCTTTCTTTATTTCCAATTTTCTCTCTTTTCTTACACTTTTTATATTAATCAATAGGAATGGTTCTAGATATGTTTTGTTCATAGTTTGAATTTACAATGTTCAAATTGTTCTATGAATTTGACATGTCTTTCCAGTAAGAAATGAAATTTATGCATGCAATAAGTTTAAGTTTTATTTTAATTTATATAATGTTCTTGGGTGCAATTTTTGTATACTTGAAAGATTATTTAAATGTGCTTGGATTTAAATCAATGTTTTTAATGAGAGATCATATGTTCTTAATTGTTACGATTATTGAATTTGTATCCTTATTATTGATTTCCCAACACATGGATGCATTGACACACTCTTTGTGTCAAGATAATTGTTTATAAGTTACCTTATATTATATGGATGAATTGAAACACCCTTAATGATGGAACTTAGATTATAACTTGCTCACAATTGCTAGCATCGTTAGGCTATTGAATGACTAAGAGAATGAATATCAATTAAAATAGAACAAAAAAATCTTATACAACCTGATTTCTCTTTTATCAATGTCCAAAAAGTAGTGCCAACATTCATATTTCCCATTCTATGACAATTATTGCATTGTCATTAATTTCATAAAGAAAAACCACAACACCTCATTTTTATGTTCTTTATGACAAAAGAATTAAAACAACTTATTAATATAACAGGGGATATAAACCCTTCATACCCCAATGAAGATGAATTAGTAAAAAATATATTTATTATATTCAATATGAGTTGTCCGTCCAACCAAGTGGCTTTTTATTTCACCAATATTCCCTAAAAAATACTATAAACAACATCTTCTAAAACATATCTAAGTAAATAGTTTTCTACTTCACCAAGCTTCCATAAGATTATTAACAAATTAGAATAATGAAAACTAAAAAACCCACTAAGTATATAGGGAAAGGTGAGATTGCATCTTTAATTAGCATACATTTAAAACATTCAAGAATATCTTGATCATAATATGCAACCAAGGGTAAACAATCATATATATTATGATTGATCAATCTAAAACAACATATACAAGGATTTTTCTAAAGTTTATAAGTTCATGATCAGAAAGGATTAACACTAGTGAATGAATGTGTTATAATAAGAGGAATTATAACATTTAAAAAACAATAAGAATGAAATCTAGATAAATGATAAAGGACTTAACATGTAAAAATATATATTTTGATCATTTTTGAAAGTGTAAATAAGTAAGAAAATTATAGCAATTCCTAATAAGAAATTTGTCTAAGTTCATGACATATGCTAACAACATTACCAATTTCAACCAATATAGACGATGGTATCAATCAATTACTACTGTTGTCACTCCTTACTCTTTATTTATGGCCTTGGAATATTGCATATTAACAATATCATAGTCAATGATCAACACAGTGCCATCTTTTCAACATTTCATTTTTTTATTTTACCATGAGCCTAACATTCAAATATACACAAAAAGGTGTATTGGGTGTATTGTCTATGTAATATTATATTTTTGTCCTAGGGGATTCCTATTTTAGGGTGGAGTTGCAACAACTCATCCTATAACTAGGACTTTTCTCTTTGCATTATGTTTAGGTTTGTACAAGATAAGTTATTGTAAACAACAATACATATATTTTGTAAGTGAAAGGACTATCCGAAGAAATTCATTCCTGATTCATGCCAAGTTTAGGTGACTAATTATAAAGAACAAAAATATTGCAAAGATTTGGTCATTTAAGAACACCTAGACCTTCCTATTTATACCTCTTTGCCAATCTGTCACCTTACAATTATCATCCCATAGGAGTAAAGTGGAAGACAATATTATGTAAGAACAAAAAATATTACCTATATCAACTAGAATCATAACGAAATACTAAATTACCAGTCACTATCAAGCTGAAGAAATGGAAGTACTCAAGGGTTCCAAACTTGAGACTGAAGGTAGAAGAATCAAGGAGGTACAGGAATCAAGGACATAAACAGAATAAAAGTACATAAACCAAAATCATAGGAATGCACATGGAGATTGACCCAAATGTAGACTGAGAAAGAACTAAGCATAAATCCAAGTGAATCAGAATTTGACAGTAAGCCCAAAAAACTAAATGAATATGAGGTAGGAAGAAATTCAATTGGACCTCTAGTAAGAGAGATTAGCTATCTAGAACGAAGCAGACTATTTGATGAGCCAAAAAAGAAACATGATGAAGCACAAGGAAATTCTTTCAGACCACAAGTTTTCATGGTGTTTAATGGTCTTGAAGGAAGAAAACAAATTAATGAGGTGCAATATGGAAAAGCATGCAAGGCTCAAATTATCTACCAGTAGGCATGCAAGAAAATTTCTGCAAAGAACTATAGGAATCCATAGAGTTCAGTTTCTCAGAATCTAGCATAACAGACAAATTTTCATATGCTCCACAAGTAGGGCGAAACTCTAACAATTCACATATGTGCAAACATGGAAAAAATGTGATAACAAAAACCTCGACAAACTTCATGAAGATTAAGCAAGTAGTAATCTTATTGAGGCACAAATAATCATAAATCTAAATGTCTTAGAAGGAAGCATACATTTTTATGATCCATAAACAAGAAAAGTAGGTAGATGATTAGATGGTCCACAAGTAGGCATGCCAATCCATGCAACATCTCACAAGAAGTCTTAAGTTTGAATGGATCAAAAAATAGAAAAAGAGAAAAGTTGTCTTATGCTTCTCAAATAGGGAGAAAGTCCAACAATATAGGAATGTGTAAATATTGAGAAAAGTCTAATGGAAAAAATTCTAGGGTGCATCCATGGAGCTGGGTTACACTTTTTGGCAAGGAGATTTTAGAAAAAATGCAAAAAAATACCTTGAGCGAGCAATTTTTAAACCCTCAATCGAGGTCAAAACACCTCGATTGAGGGTTTAACAAAACCTTGATCTAGGTTTTAAGAATACCTCGATCTAGGTTTTAAGACCTCGATCTAGGTTTTAAAAAAACCTTGATCTAGGTTTTAAAAAAACTTGATCTAGGTTTTAAGACCTTGATCTAAGTTTCAAAAAAAACTCGATCGATATTTTAAGGATGCGATCAAGGTCCTTGTGCAAAAAAAAATATAAAAAGAGGTTTCAATAGTAGCTCAATCAAGGGTTTAATAAAACCTCGATCGAGCTTATTTAAAAACCTCGATCGAGGGATGTTAATACCTCGATCGAGCTCAATACCTCAATCGAGGGCTTGAAAAATAGAGAATTAGCCCTGTTACAGGAAAATCAATCTTTCTCTGTGTCTTCTAGGGGTGTAAACCCTACCATTCATGCAACATAACTGAGCAGAGTTCATACCGATAGATTCATCACCGAATCCTCTATCCATTGAGGTATCATGCATGCATTTTGGAATTCATATGGTTTTTTTTAATTAGTTCTAAAACTTACACTTAGAAAACATCACAACAAATTCGAAGCAGCTCAAAGAAAAATATGCAGGGTAAAAAATACACATCCAAAAATTTCTTTAAAATGCATAGCCCACACATCGACACGTCCTCTTCAAAAGGGTCTCTTTGGTTTTTCAATTTTTGAAAACAGTGAAAAAAATGTTCGGATAGACACATGTGTATAAAATCATGTTAAAATAAGATGTGGTCACTTTCGAAAAATTATAAATAATTGTATATTGTGAAATAAATAAACAAAAAAATATGCAGAACACAGTGCATTTTGTGTAGATCATGATCATATATATATATATATATTAAGGTCACATAGTTCATTAAATGTGAAATTTCACACATTAAATGACATCGGAATATTTCTAAAAAAATATCATTAGGAAGCCAACATAATATTCTACAATATATTTTTTTTTACTGCAAGTCAAAATTCACATGGCATATATACGTTTTGAGGGATTCTATCTAGAACATGAGTAAAAAATCAGGTTTTCATCGCCAAATTTGGCCAAAAAATGTTACCCACTTTCATTGAATCACCCTCCAACAGACTATTACAAGATAAAGTACAAGTAAATTTTATTTAGCCACATCTACCTGAAAAGCTCAATGGTTCAACAAGAGGCACGCAATTTGATGAGATGCAATTAGGAAAGGTGGGAAGAGGCTCAAATGATCTACAAGAATGCATGCCAGTAAATTGAAGCATTACATGAAAGGACATAGAAATACACAGGACTTTCCCATCCTTGAGTCTCAACAACCACTCAAAGAAGATAATAAAATAGACAAAGTAGGTGAACTATGTGTACCAGACTCTGAATGGAAGTAGTACCAAAATTCACTTCAAGTTTGTTCCCAAAATATGAAACAAAGGAAACCAAAAAATTGCCTCAATAGAAAAATAGAGAAAGATACACCAAGCACTTCAACTTACCTAGGAAAACTATACGTTTAACATTGACAAAGGATTTTGGCATGCAACCAATATTTTGAGAATTGCAGCAAACTATTTTGTTTCTATGATATAAAAAAATTTCCATTCCACCCAAAAACCATTAAATCATCTCTTAGTATAAAGTATGTAATATTTTCCGTAGTATTCGAGTCATTTACGTAGAATCTACTTGAGAATATGGAGCTTCATATGAAACTAATTTCAATCATTTATAAATTTACACCAACATGCACACATGTGGCATTCAAGCAAATAGATGTCACTCCCTCTAACAGATCAGTTAATACAGTGAGAATGAATGCAATTAGTTCATCCTTCGACCTTTAACCCTAAACCATCGCTCAATGCAAAGCACTTCCTCTATCCAAGACAAAATCATCATGGTCCCAAGCTACCATTGAAAACATTGGTCTCATATTTTGCAATTTCTTCTATGAAAAAACAGTGTAGGTTCTCACAATTCGTGGATCAAGATAAACCACTGGAAAACCTAGAGAGAAGCTTACCTATGCATA
>LPNX010562001.1:116581-186458 GCA_001517045.1 Pseudotsuga menziesii | reverse complement strand
CATACTCATCAGTATTTAGTAATTAGGCATATTGCATAAATTTCGATAAAACACACACACACACACACACACACACACACACACACACACACACACACACACATAACCTTTAATTTGTAACATGTGTACATTCTAGCTCATACTGTAAATGTGTCTTTTGTGAGTTCAATTATTAAACCATGCCTACAAACCAAATATGTAATTTGATTTTCTTGAACCTTGGCACATGTATACATGTCTCTACAATATGCTACATATTTCTCTATCTCTGATCGACTCATAAAAATCGAGGCATCATCTGAACAGTCATGAAATGAGTTTTCATCCATATTAGTTGAAGATTCCATATTATTTTAGTTGATTTCTATCCCTCTGAATAAAACCATAACATTCTCTTTTGTCTATTCCCTCACCCTACTTGCCACTTCAGATGTCATTCGAAAATACTCTAGAAAATAAATGACTCTAGGTTGTGGAACTACTAAGGGAGGCAACAATTGAATATATTCAACATATTACAGTGAATCATGACGTTCATATGTATGACCTTTTCCAGCACAGTATAAAGGTGATCTCATATGTGTATAGTCAGGGTCCATGTGGAACCAAAACTTTGCAATTGGCATATCGAAAAAATATTGAGGGACCTCATCATTATTTGGGAACTTCCCATATGCATAGAGGAACCTCAAATAAATCTGTAGTGAAATATTTGGATCATTGAATCTTGCAATATTTATACTTCTTTTGTCTTCAGGGAATAAGTGAAATAATGAAAAGGCCATTTCTTTGTTACATTGTTTTTTAGTTCTTCAAACTTGTGGCAACCCATCATTGCCATTTGCCTCCTATGCATCATGTCGTAAAAAATATGGGTTGATGGTCAACCCCAACATAAATCTCAATCAAACTGTTCAGATTGTGCAACACAATATGGAGACTATGTTGAAAACCAGTGGAGATAGTAGAACTCTCAAGTTCACCATGAAATCGCACATAATGCTCCCTCATCTCTTCCATAGTAAGCTTTGCGATGTTGTCTTCCCAAGGAATATCATCGGGAACATATTTAGGATGCATTTAGAGAGGGTCATATGTTTCGTTGTGTTCATACTCACACGCTCGATGAACTCTCTTTGTACTATGAGATGGATTAGGAGCATGAGCAACAAAACCTGTAAGAAGTAAAACATGTGAAAGTATTATAATGTATATATAACTTTTCGATAAAAGTATAAATATTTAAATAAAATGTGTTCATTAAAAATAAATGGGGGAGACTCTTCCCCAGCATGTACACTGTGCATACTAGAAACTAACTCTTATATCCCATCAACATCCTCAGAATGTGTATAATCCCCTGTAAATAACAATAAATTGGAAATCACATGTAATTTTAAGAAAAATAGCATAATTTTTTCAAATAAAATACTCATGTCCAATAATAATTGTGGTCAGAATGTACATAAACATTATTCTTCTACCGATGGGATCTCTGAGCTAGTAGTATTTGCATCATAAGGCACTAAACGCATGTGCACAAAAATAATCAAGTCATATGCATGTAACGTTTTAAAGAAATCAAATATTTTAACTTGTACTTATAAAAGATAAATAACATTAAAAATTACCTGGTGGATTTCCTTCGTGCCCATCAACTAGCCTCTGTAAAAAACAATAAATTGACAAACACTTATATGTAAGAGAAATATCATAATTTCTCACAATTTAAACGCACATTTCAAACAATATTTATGAACTTAGTTTCTCCTTTACCAAGTATTTCTTTCATTTCCCTACTTCTAGTAGGCGTATCAGCAGAGTAAGGCACATAATGCATGCGCACAAAAATAATAAAGTAATAACCATGTAACATTTTAAATAAATCAAATACATTTAAATTGTACTATAAAAATATAAATAACATTAAAAATTACCTTTGTGTGTCCTTCGTTCCCTTCCACTAGCCCCTATAAACAACAATAAATTGACAAACACTTACAAGTAAGAGAAAAATCATAATTTCTCACAAATTAAACACACATGTAAAAAAATATTTATGAACTTATATTTCACATTTATAATGTATATGTTGCATTGTCATGCTTGTGGTAGGCGCATCAGTGGAGTAAGGCACTAAATGCATGTGCACAAAAATAATCAAGTCATATGCATGTAACATTTTAAAAAAGATAATTGTATTTAAATTGTACTAAAAGATTATAAATATCATTAGAATGTACCTATGGGTGGGATGTATCCAATAAACTCATCATACATGCTTTCGATGTTTAAATCCACTACCTATGCACAACAAAATTTTATAAAAGTGTGTAAAAGAATATTATCTACAAATTAAAAAAATTGTCAAAGTTAACATAAATAACTTCATATATGTATTGACATTAAACATTTTAAATATGTAACCTATTCTTAAAAATGTTCAAGTTAACAGTCAAATGCACCTGGTAATGGACCCGTGGTTCGTCCAATACACCCACTTGAATGGCGTCTATGAATTTTGCTACCACTACGAACTTGTCTAGATGTCGCATGATAGTCCATGTGTCCTTATTAAGAATAAAATGGATTAGTTTAACTCTATGAAATCATAATACAATGATTGAGATCGCCAATAACTCTATATATCAACAGTGTTTCTACAACAAGGTTAATGTGGGAATGAAAACATGCAAGAAATGATCTGTTTCCAAAATGAAAACAATTGTTATAGAAATAAACTAGTTGTGTGACTGTCTATCCCTTAGGGTGACTAAGATTGTTAGGAAGAATGCATTATTTTGATGATTGTAGGTATGACCTAAATAGGACAATTTTCTTCGTAGGGATTAGTCAAGGCTGAAGTCTTAGTGGGGTCAAAACTTGGGTTTTTGGGATGTCTTGGTGTGAGTTAGGAGGGTTAGTAGGAAGCTTTAGGATTTGGTCTTTACATATGTCCTAAGGCTCTCGGAAGGCCGAAGTTTTAGGACCATTAGTTAGGATTGTTAGTTATCTTCGATGGACACTGAGGGTAAGATAGGGTATTGTAGTTAGGGCCGATGGAGAATCTCAACAGTCCGAAGTACTATTGTAATTTTTTAGGGAAGAGTAAAGGTGAGGACAAAGTGCTTAAGTCACGGTCCAAAATATTATTGTGAGACTGAGGTATGTTAAGAGAGTAAATAAAGGGGGATGAGGGTATTTTTAGGACTGTTAAGGGTTTAGGACAGAGGTATGGGGAAGGTCGAATGCCTTAGATGATATTCCGTGGACTGTTGGGAAGGAGAGGAGGAGAGTTGAATTATGAGGACACAATACAATAGGACCGTGAGGGGTCTTGGAGGCCTAAACAAGGAATGCCTAGGTCTTATTACAAGAAATTCAAAGGATCCAATACATAGACAATGATTCAATGGTTAGAGAAGAACTAAGGTGATCGTGCTAATAATGGAGAAAGTAAGCTCACGCGGGGGTGAGGGGTTTTACAACCATGTTTGGACTTCTGTTATAATCCTAGTGGTGTGGAGAAACATGTGTCTACAAACTAAACCTGTAGAGACCACAGGGTAAACCCGTCGGTGGAGAAAAACATGGGACTAAGTATTGTGGGTAACTATTTTTGGTCTGACTATTGTCCTCCAAGGGAGGAGAATAGATCAGTTTTCCTTCAAAGAGAGGTGGAGCATGTAATACCGCTGCGGCCTTAATTAAATTTTTGTGGGCCCTAACATCCTATCCAACCAAATGAGCACTTATCAAATAGTTTTCTTGGTTAAGGGAGAAGTGAAAAGAGGAAATAAATGGAATGGATTCTTGTTCCAGTGAAGGGAGAAAAAACATAGGGGGGGTTCACCGTGTTGATGTATCATTCGTTTCATTATCCCTATTCTATGGTACCCTCTACCTAGCATCCTTAATCTCCTTCGGCCATCCTTTAGCATACCCTCAACAACCTACAAATTAAACACACATTTCAAACACAATTTATGAATTTAGATTTCAACTTTACTATGTATATCCCACGTTGGCCTTCTTGTGGTAGGCGTATCAGTAGAGTAAGGCACTAAATGCATGTGCACAAAAATATTCAAGTCATATGCATGTAACATTTTTAAAAATTTAATTGTATTTAACTTGATATAATAAATGATAAATATCATTATAATGTACCTATGGGTGGCATGTATCCAATAGACCCATCGGATGTTCTCCTTCCATGTTCAAATCCACTACCTATGCACGAAAATATATTATAAAAGTGTGTAAAAGAATAATATCCACAAATTAAAAATATTGTCAAATTTAACATAAATAACTTCATATTTGGATTGACATTAAACATTTGAAATATGTAGCCTAGACTTCAAACGTGTCTAGATGTCTCCTAATGATCCATGTGTCCTTATTAAGAATAATAGAGATTAGGTAAAATATATTAAATCATAATACAAGGATTGAGATGAACAATAACTCTATGTATCAACATTGTTGCTACAACAAGGTTAATGTGGGAATGAAAACATGGAAGAAATGACCCCTTTAGGGAATGACACAAATTGTTATAGCAATAAAATAGTTGTGTGTGACTTACTATCCCTTAGGATTGTTTAAATTCAAAATTAGTTTCATATTTAACAGAAATAAATATACTTCAATGCATAAACAAAACAAGGTTAAATTCAGAATAGTACTTATTTCAATAAATTTCATTTGCAATAAAATTAAACATAATTTTCAACTCTTTCAACTTTAATACTTTTCTGGTCACTACGTTAATGTTAGTATACCTTTAACGCTTTGTTGATCTCTACATTAAAGTTAATCATTGAGATGTTTCAACAAATTCCATATACATAAAAATAGAAGATAACGTTACTAAAGAATTATAACCATTCTTTGGATCAACCTTATACTCGGATACTTTTAAGTTTTGTCTTGTCACTGAAGGGACAAGTCAATCTCGGTGAATAAATTGTCTATCTTGAGAGAGAGTTCAGGTAGAAGTAAAAATACCTTAGTTCTTCAATCAAATTAGTAGCACAGTTATACACACATTCATGTTGTATATAGTGACTTACACAGTCTAGTGAAGGTATATCACGTTGAGAAGGAATGAAGTCACACATATGTAAATAAAACCACACTAAGAAAGATACCACCAGTAATAGATATATCACTAGTGTAAATACACCAGTGGATAACGTTGACAATCTACAGATAGACAGATGGTAAAGTGCATGCAGGTGGATATTACACAAACAGACACATAGAGGTGTGAGAAAGGTACCCATGCAAAGGAAGAACCCACAGAGCTTGAGTAAGGTGAGCCACTGAAAGGAATAACATGCATATCATGACCAAGGTGAACCAATTAGAGGAAGAACACATAGAGTGTGATTAAGGTGAGACCCAGTCCCACTCACGGTGAGCTGCAACAGTAGATACACGAGACACAGAGAAGGAAGGGTTGCAGAGAAGAAACGAGGAGCTAGCCCATTTAAGGGAAGGCTAAATTTTCAGGACTGTTAGTTACGATTTTTCATTAGCTCATAAGTGTTAGAATAATCAACCCATAGTTACCCATATTTGACATTAATTAAATCATTTTTGTCTTATTCCTAGAATCCTAGATTCCCTCTCTATGCTAGTTGACTTCTACATGTTCCTAGAAGTCAATACTTGCTAAACTGGGTCATGGAGCACTTTGGAATCATCCTAGAACCATATTTAGAAACTCTACTTTATTCCTGAATCCTTAAAGCGTATATCTAATTTTTCTGAAATATGCCTTGCTTTACATTTTATTTAAGTCATAAAGGAAAAGTTAGTCTAGGGGAACTTGCCTTCTTTTTTAACCACATCATCCTCCTTCCTTTTCTCCATACAAAAGCATGAATGAGTTGTATTTCCACCACACATTATATTTCCCACTTGCTTTAGCTAATTCATGAGGATATTCATGGATTTGGAAAGTCCTTTTGCACCTATGAGGGATTTGACTTGTTTTAGTAAGCCGGCTTTTTGACCAATTCGAATAGCAACCTAGTGATTTCTAATTTTTTATGTAATTATATATTTGAGCAGCCTATTACTTCATATGGTTGGATAATGTACACTTATTCAATACAGGATTAATTTATGCTCCAATTTCTGTCACCTTTTATGTGAATGTTGCATGCTTGATTAGCAATTTTGTGAGTGTAATTGATCTATCTCTTGGGTTTAATTTCCACATGGTATCAATGCCTTTGTGTATCAATTTCTCTCCTTCCAAATTGATATTTTAGGTTTGAAATCACTGACTTGGAGCGCATCCTGCTAACTGAAGGGAACATGAGCTAAGATATGGACCAATCTCAAAGGATCATCTTGACTCCATTCAATTTCTTTGAATGGAAAGATAAGCTCGATATATTGTTGAGAGAGAAATATCTCTGCAGGGTTACAATGGCTACTAAGGAATATCCCAATGCAGCTACATATAAAATCAAATGGCACAACAAGAGGGATGATGTCAAAACCCCAAATTTTCCGAAAAATTTAAAAAATCTTAAAAGCATATAATTTTCATAATTACAGTAAACTAATTATTAAATTAGTTATATGTTACCAAACTCATTATATGAATTCTCTGTTGGTTATGTTTAGCGATAGAACGATTCTTTTTAGTTTACTGAATTTTGTTTCTCTTTGCGACCACAAGGTGGGACTGTCATGCAAAACTGGGCTTACTTAACTTTCGAGCTAATGCAGAAAGTTTTCATGTTCTTACAGACTACAGGTAAGAGGTTATGGTGCTGCTTGTTGCAATTCTAAAGTATTTAAATACAAGTTCATCACAAAATAAAAGCTCAGTAAGAAAATAAATGCTAAACAATTTCCAACGCTTATTGAGGTACATTCAATAATTGTCCTTCTTTCTAGTAGAAGTAAATTTATGGTTCTTGATGATTACGGAACTATTCCATATCTATCATAGTCATGAGGTATAAAAATGTCGTACTGATTCTTTACAACAGAGTAAGAATAGCAGAGTTATAATATCTATGGTATGATTTCATTTGTATACAATTACATTTACATAGTAAATGTAAACTAATAAGGGGTTTATGTATTACTATTTCCATTTTCAAAATTTGAGGTTTAAATGAGTTTACAACTTTATTTCTAGCTGCTTTTTAAGAAAACTATATTAATGTTGATGCATAGATTTTTATTCACTCATCAACTATTTTCAAGCATAACTGGAGCTTATCTTTAGTAACATATATATCTTACTGAAACAGGTTTTATCCTATTCCCTTTATATTTATAAACGGAACATGTCCTTAAGGGACTATAATTCTTAAAAGAATGCATTACTTAATCGTTATATGGCCTATCTAATTTATTATGGTGAAACTTTTAGATAAGAGAAATGTGGCTTAACCTTGCCAAGTCATAAATTACGGTTAAGGATATTACCTTAAGCAAAAGTTGTCACCACATAGTAGTTATTACTCTCTTTTATATCTTTTTACCAAATGTTATTATTTTAACAAATACAGACAAGCCATTGAGGTTATTATGAACAATATGACCAATGTCATAGTTTTTACTCTATAAATTTCCTTTATAATCTTCCAAGTATACTTTTATGTTAAGCTAGAAGTTGATTGAACTTGATATTTCATAATGCATAAGATAAAGTATAAGGTGGGAATAAGAGGCCTAATAAACAACCATGTTCATGATCAAATTATAGTTTAATCTTTAGTTTATGGTTCTATAAACTTTATAAAGGAGTTGCATCCTTTTCCAACATTTATAAGCTAGGGTGAATATTATTTACCTAGCAAGAAAGGTTATAATCATAACCCTACCATAAAAATCGTAGGTTAAATCTTGTTAAGTTATATGAATACCATAATTTACAAAGCATTGGTCATGAATGTCTCCATGACCTTAATGATTGCAAGGTTTAAGTGTTTAAAGTAATTATTTTTATGTTCTTTCATGCAGCGTAGAAATGATAAGCTGACTCTGCAGCAAGGCTAAGTGTAACCTTGATGTATAAAATGATTGGAATCATTTCTTGGTGGAACGTCCTCTGAACTATACGAATCCACCCATCAAAAGTAAATTTATTTGTTGGTAATGTGGCATTACCATGGCCATGCTTTACGTAGTTATAAGAGCAGTAGTCAAACCCTAGCTCACCATTCCTTCCTTCACCTTCAGGATCCTGTCGCTCTGCGATGGTGCTGGTGCACCCTTGCTGCACCGCTCCTCTGCAATGATATCCTCCAGCTCGTTATCTTCTTGTGGGCTCGTTCTATATCACATTTAAGTAGTGTCGTCCCATGTGTTGCTGTGGGTCATCTGTTAGCTGTTCTTCCCTCAGGTTTTTCTCTGTATTACTAGCTCGAACCCAAACCCTTGAATGAGATAAAATCCTTCCTCAGTGAGAGTCGAAGTCTTGTCCTTCCGCATTATGATTGAGTGTTGTTGTATGTTAATCCTCTTCTCCCTTCCTGTAGTAGGGTTTCCTCGCGTTGGTGGTTGTTTTATTGCTACTGGTGGTCGTGCCTCAAAACAAAGACTAGGTGGGTAGACTGTAAGTCCTTCCTTCAATTTTACTGTTTTGATTTAAATACATGAATATTTATTCCAGCTTACAAGTTTCTAACATTACTATCTTATTCGTGGATACAGGTCTTGGCCCTCTCTTCTGTGCAGCTTCTCGTACAAAGTTGAGTAGCAGTTACATGTTCTTGGTAAGCCTGGTTAAACCATGGCACTTTCTCT
Organism: Pseudotsuga menziesii; assembly: GCA_001517045.1. NCBI lineage: Eukaryota > Viridiplantae > Streptophyta > Pinopsida > Pinales > Pinaceae > Pseudotsuga > Pseudotsuga menziesii. The sequence goes on along the minus strand of LPNX010562001.1, from coordinate 177,671 downwards.
TTGTGGGGTCCCTTTGGGACTTTTGAGGGTTGGCGCATTGAGGCATGTAACCCTTACGGTTTCAATTTATCCCCTTACTTAGTTTGTTATTTTTGGGGTTGAAGAGGCCCTGCGTTGTGCGAGGGTGCTCCCTCTTCGACCGTAGCTGTAGATGTTAGTTTTTGTTTCAAAACTGTGTAAGAAGTAAACATATGACAGAGGGAAGTTATTCCATACTCTCAAATACTTGAAGAAGTCGAGGGTTTTGGAAAGCTGTTCAACTTTTTGTTTATCTTTATTGTGTAATACATGAGGTCGTGAGCCTGACTTGAAAAAGGGTTTACAACCCTCGATTTCTTACTTCTGTTGTAATTTTGAATTTACAGGGTTTTCACCCTAAGTCCATGATATAAGTTATTAATACTGTTTTTCCTTTCTATATTTCTTTGTTTATAATACAGTACTGAAATGTATATGCTTATTTATGTTATAATTAAAATATTTGAAGCTCGGCAGTAAGAAGTTATTTGCAGCACTTACCTTTGATTTATAATATACCTCTGTAAAATTATGAGGTTGTTAGTTAGGTTGTATAAATTTTTCTTAAGCTTGATAAGATGAACATTTCGTCACTCTGAGAATTAATGGCCGTGCATTAATATACTTGATTTTATTTCCATAATAATTTTATAAATTATTATTAGGGTTTTCCTGTACATTATTTTTATATTTAGTTTGTTTATAAATGCTGTCAAAGTTATTGTATAATTTTACTAAAAGAATAAAATAAAACACTAAATGTTCTTTTTGGAGTACTTAAGTCACTAACAGTTACTTCTTTTTCTTTTAGGTGTAGAAGTTATAAAAATGATATTGTTTCTATAGTTAGTACATAATCTGCATACTTAGTCCATGCAACATATATGATGGAAAGAATATATTATAAGACTGTTGTCTTAACTGTAAGTACTAGGGCTTCTATTATTACTTTCACTCAATTTAGTTTATTTAAATGAATTGTAAGATTTATTATAAAATTGTTACCCTTATTCTATGTTTATTTATAATCGTAAATAAACTTGGTAATTTACTACTGTATTGTTATACTTACTGTACTATAAATTTTACAGAAGTTCTCTGTATACTAAATTGTCTTAATTATGTTACAGGGTAATATTTAGAAAATAGAAGAAAAGAACTCAGTACTGCAATTGCTAACAACTTAAAAGTATAGGATGGCATTTATGGAATTTATTTATGCTTAACTAAATAGAACAAAATAATGAAACACATACATTGCTAACCATAACTAAAGTCTGGAATTCAATAAGTCACCTGTAGAAACAATCAATCATTCTAGCTAATAATTCTTTCAGTTTTGTTTATTATACAAGCAGTAGTTAAATCTAGTGTACTATCTTACTTTTCTCTTGAATTCAATTAAGCAAATGAGATTATTGAAAGTAACTACTGTATCAAAAACTATTTTCTCTACTCATTACTGCTACTATCAGTTGTTAACCTAGCTTCTTTCTCTGTTTCTAAAAATACTGACAGTTTCAGTACAGGTTAATACTACTGATACAAAAAGACATTTCTTCTGATAATAACACAAATAAAATACTCTATAATTCCATTAACATTCTATTTTGCATTTCTATCATACTATCTTTACTTATAATTTTACCCCTGTGCTGGAGTACGGTCTGGTCACTCCAAATGAGGAAAAACACAGGTGGGGTTTTTATTTCTCATCAAAATATTCTATTACTGACAAAATAAGATCAACTATATTAATAAGCCATATAGATATTTACATCATAAACTACAACATACATTCAGTCATACACAGTTATTAAAACAAAGGCTGTTAGAGGATAGAACCTGATCTTGAGCTTGGAAAACAACATCAATGGGAGGCCGTTATTCTCGACCAATTCAGGGAGAGCGCTCAAACAGCGACTCCTCAGGACCCCCGATCTTGCTCTGGTCTCCCTGGATGGAACTAGGTGTAGCAATAATCAAGTACCAATTTTCAGACTCAATACAACCCTGAACTTATCAGTAAGTTCTCCCAGCTTAACAAGCTGTAACAAACCAAGTTACTGCAGATTTTCTCTCAGAACACCTTCCTTACTGTTTCCCTTTTTCCCCAATGAATTTCCTGAATAACATTCCTCCTGAATGATTCTTCTCTCGAAAATATCTGAGCAACCTCAGCTCTATTCATTGGGTACTTTTAAAATATTGCCTAGGTATTTTTGTGTTAGTTGTCATTTATTGAGCCACCTGCTCTCATCCCACTTTCTTGGGGGATCGTGACCCCAATTATAGGGAATTTTCCACCTACAACCTAGGAAGTGTGTGAGGATGCTGCCACTTGTATTTTTCCCTCCACCTAGTTCCTTCCACCAGTTTGACCAGTAACCTCTTATTAACAGCTCTCCCATGCTGTTGTCTCCACCTTTTATTTATTAATAATAAAATATTCAGAATTACATTCCACTTCTTTTAACTCTCCTGAGTCATCAGTTCCTACTTAGCATTAAATTTAACATAATGTCTTAGGAAATCAAATTAAAACAATTAACATTATTTTACAAAATTGGGGTAAGTGACATACACACCCCCTTAAAATGTAACATCGTCCTCGATGTTACTTATTCTTCACCCTCTGCAACTTCCTGGAATAGATTCGGGTATGCCTCTCGCATCTTACATTCCAGTTCCCAGGTAGCCTCTTCAGCACTAAGGTGCTTCCATTGCACCTTCACCTGTCCAATGGTGCAGTTCCGCAGAGTAATTCCCCTCCTCCCGAGGATACAGTCCGGTTCCACCAGAATTTCTCCTTCTGGTTACACCTGTACAACATTCCAATCAATTACATGAGTAGCATGATGAACATACTTTTTCAAAATAGAGATATGAAAAGCATTATGTACTTTCAAGTTAGATGGTAATGCTAGCTGGTATGCAACTTGACCAATTCTAGATAAAATTTCAAACGAACCACAATAACGTGGTGCTAGCTTTGCACAACTCCCCAGTCTTAGAGAGCGTTTCTTTGGCCTTACCTTTATAAATACATGCTCACCTACCTAGAACTCCTTGGGAGTTCTTTTCAAATCTGCTTGGCTCTTTTGCTGATCCTGTGCCACCTTCAAGTTTTCCTGCACTCGCTTCACAATCTCTTCCATTTCTTTCAATAATTCTGGTCCTAACACCAATCTATCTACTGGATTATGCCAGGAGATAGGAGTGTTGCATTTATGTCCATACAAAATTTCAAATGGACTAAACTTAGCTGATGACTGATAGTTATTATTATATGCAAACTCTGCTAGATGCAAGTAGTCTTCTCACTTACCTGGCTGATCTTCAATAGACATCCTTAACAAATCCTCCAGTACCTGATTCACTCTTTCAGTCTGTCCATCTGTTTGAGGATGGAAGGAGGTGCTGAAATTCAATGTTGTATTTAATCCGTTAAACAAGGACTTGCAAAAATTCCCTGTGAATTTAGGATCCCTGTCTGAAATTATAACTTTTGGTACTCCATGCAACCGAAAAATATGCTTTAAGAATATATCAGCTATATTGGCAACCTTGTAAGTAGTTTTGATAGGAATAAAATGTGTTGCCTTGCTCAACTTGTCAAATACCACCATAATAGAGTTATTTTGATTCTGATGTTTGGGCAATCTAGTAATAAAATCTAAGCTAATCACCTCCCATTTCCAACTAGGAATAGGTAAAGGTTGCAGCAAACCGGCTGGATGTTGGTGTTAGGTTTTCACTTGTTGATAGTCCAAACATCTAGCAATGTATTCAGCTACTTCAGATTTCATATTAGACTAGAAATATTCTTTTCTTAGCATGGTTACAGTCTTTTGGTAACCTGGATGTCCTGAGTAAGGTGTTTTGTGGACTTCGTCCAGAATCAACAACTTAACCTTAGGAAAATTAGGCACATACAGTTTATCCTTAAATAATAAAAATTCATCTTCATTTAGACTATAACATTTTATTAAGCTTTCTGTAGGTTCCTCTTTAGCTGTAACTTGTAATTTCTGATAAATTTCATCCTGTTTTACTCCTTCTTTAAGCTGTTCATTTAAATCAGAAGCATAAGTGCTTATTGCTGCTGTATTTTCCTTACCACCTTATTTTCCTTACCCTTTATGTGTTGGATTTCAAAATCATATTCACTCAAGAAGGCTAACCACCTTGCTTTTCTTGCCTTTAAGTTAGGCTGATCTAAAAGATATTTCAATCCTTTATTATCAGTCATTAAAATAAATTTTCTGCCTATTAAATGATGTCACCACATTTTTAAGGCATGTATAACAGCCACAAGTTCTAAATCATAAGTTGCCTAATTCTGTTCGTGAATTTTTAACTTCCTGGACGCATAGGCAATGACATGCCCGTCTTGAGTCAGGACACTGCCTAAGCCGTCATTACAGGCATCTGTGCATACCATGAAATCCTTACTAGGATCTGTTATTCTTAGAATAGGCACACTTGTTAATAAGTTTTTTAATTTCTTAAAACTTTCTTCACATTTTAAATTCCAATCAAATTTCTTGCCTTTCTTTTGCAAGGAAGTGATCGGATTTGCTATTTTTGAAAAGCCTTCAATGAATCTCCGGTAATAACCGGTAATTCCCATGAATGACCTAACATCCGTTACATCTTTTGGAACTGGCCAATCTTCAATTGCCCGAATCTTTTCAAGATCAACTGAAATCCCTTCCTTAGTCACTACATGACGTAAGAACTGGATTTCATCCTTAAATAAGTTACACTTGCTAAACTTCGCGAAGAGTTGTTGTTCTCGCAACTCTTGTAAAACTATATTTAGGTGTTCTTTATGTTCTTCTTCCGTTTTAGAGTAAATTAAGATGTCGTCGATAAACACGACAACAAATTTAGCTAAATATTTATGCATTATATTATTCATTAAGCACATAAAGACAGCTGGGGTGTTGGTAAGTCCAAATGGCATTACAACAAACTCGTAATGTCCATACCTTGTTCTAAAGTCTATCTTGAAGATATCTTCATCCTTAATTCTTACCTGATGATATATTGACCACAGGTCTATCTTTGAGAACACAATGGCTCCATGTAGCTCATCAAATAGATCATCTATGCGGGGCAACGGATATCTGTTTTTAATAGTCATCTTGTTTAGTTGACGGTAATCTATGCATAGTCGCATAGTTCCGTCTTTCTTTTTGACAAAGATGACCGGTGCTCCCCAAGGAGACACACTGGGTCGAATGTACTTCTTATCTATTAACTCTTTTAACTGTGATTTTATCTCATTAAGTTCTAAAATATTCATTCGATATGGGGATTTCAAGCTAGGTACTGCACCTGGCACCAGCTCAATAGTGAAATCCAGCTCCCTCCTAGGAGGTAATCCTGGAATTTCTTCTGGGAATACGTCAGTAAATTCATTTAAAACAGGAATATCTTCTATTTTTAACTTATATGTTTCAGATTTACTTGCCTCATCTGTAATAGTTATAGCATAGGCGTTGCACCCTTTTCTAACAGCTCTTTTAAGTTGTAAAGCAGAAATCTGTCTGATTACAGTTTTTCTAGGAACCCTTAACCTTTACTGGTTGTTCATTACTATTTACGCATGTAAAGGTTTTATCGTAACAGTTTAAAACTACCTTATGCTGCTCTAACCAATCCATGCCAATCAGTAAATCATACGAGCCAAGTGGAAAAACATTAAGCTTAACTGTAGTTTTAAATTCATCCATAAGTAAAGAACATTCTTTCACATAATAGGTTACTTTTCTTTTTTCCCTAGTGGCTAATTGAACTAACCAGGAATTATCAAACTTATCGACAGAAAAATTACATTTTTCCACTATTTGAGGTGCAATGTAACTAAGACTAGCTCCTGGATCGATTAAAATGGTTACAAGGGTTTGGTTAATCGTACCTTCCACTTCCACCATGGAAGTATGATAGTCAGCTTGGTGGTTCTCCAAAGCTGCATTTATTTTGGGCATAGTCCTCGCTAGTTCTCCGACGATCATTTCCTCCTGCACAGTATGGATATTGCTGACTGAATTTTTCTGGTTTGGGCAGACCGAGGCATAGTGCGGGCCATTACATTCCCAGCACTTAACAGGTTCCTTACATTCAAAACTCTTGGTAAAATTCCCATGGTTGTTTCCAGCTTCCTTGCCCTTAAAGTTATTCGAATTATTGGAAGTACCATTTCTATTTCCCTAGAAATTCTTATTGTTAGTATAATTTCTGTTCTTATTATTCTTGAAATTCTTCTGGGGTACAAATTCCTTCTTCTTAAACTCAGGTTGATTGTTGTTCTTCTTAGCCTTCCAGTTGGCTAAACCTTCTTTCTTCTTGTTCTGCTCAAAACAGAAATTAGCCTTCTGCATGGCTTCCTCCAGGGTCTTCGGATTATCATACTCAATTATGTCCTTAATGTGATATGGTAGACAACTGAGAAAGAGTTGTACTTTAGTCTTCTCATCTACTAAGTAAGGTACATACCTAAGCAAGCTTAAGAATTTACTGTTCAAATCCTTCATAGTCATTGAACCTAACTTCAATTCGTAAAATTCATTAGCACTTTCTTCGTAATATTGTTCGGAAAAAAATTTCTTCTTGAAGTACCTTTTAAAGGTACTCCAATTAACTTATTTTTCCCTGATACCCTTGACTCTCTTCATATCTTGCCACCATATGTCTGCTTTTCCAAAGAGGTTATAGATTGCCATTCTTGCTTTCAGCTGATTTGAATAATTGTATATATGAAAATACTTCCTCATCCCAGATAACCAGGACTCTACTTCTTCCCCTTTTTCAGTCTCTCCATTAAAAGTTGGGGGCTTTATCTTTTTAAACTCCCTTGAAATCTCCTCATATGGTCTGTACTTCTTCTTTCTGTCATACAACTCAGCCTCACTACTGTCACTAGTAGTGTGGTAGCTTTGTCGTTCATCGAACCCTTTCGATGATGAACTGCTTTTAGTTTTTTCCAACTTCATCTTTTTAGATCTTCTTTGATGACTAACATCCTCAGATTCTGATCTTCTGCTCCTTCCTTCAGTTTGGAAATTTTCCATTAAAATTTGGTTCAACTCTTCCTGAGCCTTCAAAATTCTCTCATTCTCCTTCTCGAATGATTCCATTTCAGTATTCAAATCTTTTACAATCTGCAACAGCTCTGAAGAGTTTCCAGTCTCCTCCTCTAACATAGGTTCTCTAGGTATTTGTCTGGTTTCTGTGTCTGGACACTCCTCCTGAGCATACTCTCCCAGCTTTTCCATACCTGCCTGTAAATTTTCAGAAAAAAAGAAATTTTCTGTTCTTTACATAAAACAAAACATATCTTAGTATCTTATTTTAATTTAATGTTCTTAGGAAAGCTAGATGGGCTACATCAAGGCCTAGTGTTTGAACCTGGTGTTCTGATACCACATGTCAAAACCCCAAATTTTTCGAAAAATTTAAAAAATTTAAAAAACATATAATTTTCATAATTATAGTAAACTAATTATTAAATTAGTTATATGTTACCAAAATCATTATCTGAATTCTCTGTTGGTTATGTTTAGCAATAGAATAGTTCTTTTCAGTTTACTGACTTTTGTTTATCTTTACGACCACAAGGTGGGACTGTCATGCAAAATTGGGCTTACTTAGCTTCCGAGCTAATGCAGAAAGTTTTCCTGTTCTTACAGACTACAGGTAAGAGGTTATGGTGCTCCTTGTCACAATTCTAAAGTATTTAAATACAAGTTCGTCGCAAAAGAAAAGCTCAGTAAGAAAATAAATGCTAAACAATTTTCAACACTTGTTGACGTACATTCAATAACTGTCCTTCTTTCTAGTAGAAGTAAATTTATGGTTCTTGATGATTACAGAACTATTCCATATCTATCATAGTCGTGATGTATAAAAATGTCTTACTGATTCTTTACAACAGAGTAAGAGTAGCAGAGTTATAATATCTATGGTATGATTTCATTTGTATACAATTACGTCTACATAGTAAATGTAAACTGATAAGGGGTTTATGTATTACTGTTTCGATTTTCAAACTTTGAAGTTTAAATGATTTTACAACTTTATTTCTAGATGATTTTTAAGAAAACTATATTAATGTTGATGCATAGAGTTTTATTCATTCATCAACTGTTTTCAAGGATAACTGGAGCTTATCTTTAGTAACATATATATCTTACTAAAACAGGTTTTATCCTATTCCCTTTATATTTATAAACGAAACATGTCCTTAAGGGACTATAATTCTTAAAAGAATGCATTACTTAATTGTTATATGGCCTATCTAATTTATTATGGTGAAACTTTTAGATAAGAGAAATGTGGCTTAACCCTGCCAAGTCATAAATTACGGTTAAGGATATTACCTTAAGCAAAAGTTGTCACCACATAGTAGTTATTACTCTCTTTTATATCTTTTTACCAAATGTTATTATTTTAACAAATACACACAAGCCATTGAGGTTATTATGAACAATACGACCAATGTCATAGTTTTTACTCTATAAATTTCCTTTATAATCTTCCAAGTATACTTTTATGTTAAGCCAGAATTTGATTGAACTTAATATTTCATAATGCATAAGATAAAGTATAAGGTGGGAATAAGAGGCCTAAGAAACAACCATGTTCACGATCAAATTATAGTTTAATCTTTATTTTATGGTTCTATAATCTTTATAAAGGAGTTGCCTCCTTTTCCAACATTTATAAGCTAGGGTGAATATTATTTACCTAGCAAGAAAGGTTATAATCATAACCCTACCATAACAATCGTAGGTTAAATCTTGTTAAGTTATATGAATACCATAATTTACAAAGAATTGGTCGTGAATGTCTCCATGACCTTAATGATTGCAAGGTTTAAGTGTTTAAAGTAATGTTTTTTATGTTCTTTCATGCAGCGTAGAAATGATAAGCTGACTCTGCAGCAAGGCTAAGTGTAACCTTGATGTATAAAATGATTGGAATCATTTCTTGGTGGAACGTCCTACAAACTATATGAATCCACCCATCACAAGTAAATTTATTTGTTGGGAACGTGGCATTACAAGGGCCATGCTTTACATAGTTATAAGAGCAGTAGTCAAACCGTAGCTCACTATTCCTTCCTTCACCTTTGGGCTCTTGTCGCTCTGCGATGGTGCTAGTGCACCCTTGCTGCACTGCTCCTCTACAATGATATCCTCCAACTCGTTATCTTCTTGTGGGCTCATTCTATATCACGTTTAAGCAGTGCAGTCCCATGTGTTGCTATGGGTCGTCCGTTAGCTGTTCTTCCCTCACATTTTTCTCTGTCTTACTAGCTCAAACCCGAACCCTTGAATGAGATAAACTCCTTCCTCAGTGAGAGTCGAAGTCTTGTCCTTCTGCATTGCAATTGAGTGCTCCTGTATGTTAATCCTCTTCTCCCTTCCTGCAGTAGGGTTTCCTCCTCGTGTTGGTGGTTCTTTTATTGCTACAGATGGTCGCGCCTCAAAACAAAGATTAGGCGGGTAGACTGTATGTCCTTCCTTCAATTTTACTGTTTTGATTTAAATACATGAATATTTATTCCAGCTTACAAGTTTCTAACATTACTGTTTTCTTCGCGGATACAGGTCTTGGCCCTCCCTTTTGCGTGGCTTCTGGTACAAAGTTGAGCAGCAGTTACATGTTCCTGGTAAGCCTAGTTAAACCATGGCACTTTCTCTTTGTGGGGTCCCTTTGGGAATTTTGAGGGTTGGCGTGTTGAGGCCTGTAACCCTTACGGTTTCAATTTATCATGTTACTTAGTTTGTTATTTTTGGGGTTGAAGAGGCCCTGCGTTGTGCGAGGGTGCTCCCTCTTCGGCCGTAGCTGTAGATGTTAGTTTTTGTTTCAAAACTGTGTAAGAAGTAAACATATGACAGAGGGAAATTATGCCATACTCTCAAATACTTGAAAAAGTCGAGGGTTTTGGAAAGCTATTCGAATTTTTGTTTATCTTTATTGTGTAATACATGAGGCCATGAGCCTAACTTGAAAAAGGGTTTACAACCCTTGATTTCTTACTTCTGTTGTAATTTTGAATTTACAGGGTTTTCACCCTAAGTCCATGATATCAGTTATTAATACTGTTTATCTTTTCTATATTTCTTTGTTTATAATACAATACTGAAATTTATATGCTTAGTTATGTTATAATTAAAATATTTGAAGCTCGGCAATAAGAAGTTATTTACAGCACTTACCTTTGATTTATAATATACCTCTGTAAAATTATGAGGTTGTTAGTTAGGTTGTATAAATTTTGCTTCAGCTTGATAAGATGAACATTTCGTCACTGTGTTGATTAATGGCCGTGCGTTAATATACTTGATTTTATTTCCATACTAATTTTATAGATTATTATTAGGGTTTTCTTGTACATTATTTTTATATTCAGTTTGTTTAAAAATGCTATCAAAGTTATTGTATAATTTTACTAAAAGAATAAAATAAAACACTTAATGTTCTTTGTGGAGTACTTAAGTAACTAACAGTTACTTCTTTTTCTTTTAGGCGTAGAAGTTATAAAAATGATACTGTTTCTATAGTTAGTACATAATCTGCATACTTAGTCCATGCTACATATATGATGGAAAGAATATATTATAAGACTGCTGTCTTACGTGTAAGTACTAGGGCTTCTATTATTAATTTCGCTGAGTTTAGTTTATTTAAAGGAATTGCAAAAGTTATTATAAAATTGTTACCCTTATTCTATGTTTATTTATAATCGTAAATAAACTTGGTAATTTACTACTGTATTATTATACTTGATGTACTATAAATTTTACAGAAGTTCTCTGTATACTAAATTGTCTTAATTATGTTACAGGTTAATATTTAGAAAATAGAAGAAAAGAACTCACTACTGCAATTGTTAACTAAAAAGTATAGGATGGCATTTATGGAATTTATTTATGCTTAACTAAATAGAACCCAAATAATGAAACACATAGACTGCTAACCATAAGTAAATTCTGGAATTCAATAAGTCACTTGTAGAAACAATCAATCATTCTAGCTAATCTTTCTTTCAATTTTGTTTATTATATAAGCAATAGTTAAATCTAGAAAGAAGTAGACTCTAAAGTATCTTTATTTAGCTTAATCCTACTCTAGTGTACTATCTTACTTTTCTCTTGAATTCAATTAAGCAAATGAGATTATTGAAAGTAACTACTGTATCAAAAACTATTTTCTCTACTCATTCCTGCTACTATCAGTAGTTAACCTAGCTTCTTTCTCTGTTTCTAAAAAGACTTACAGTTTCAGTACAGGTTAATACTACTGATACAAAAAGACATTTCTTCTGATAATAACACAAAGAAAATACTCTATAATTCCATTAACATTCTATTATGCATTTCTATCATACTATCTTTACTTATAATTTTACCCATGTGCTGGAGTACGGTCTGGTCACTCCAGATGAGGAAAAACACAGGTGGGGTTTTTATTTCTCATCTAAAGATTCTATTACTGACAAACTAAGATCAACTATATTACTAAGCCATCTAGATATTTACATCATAAACTACAACATACATTCAATCATACACAGTTATTAAAACAAAGGCTGTTAGAGGAAAGAACCTGATCATGATCTTGGACAACAACAACAATGGGAGGCCGTTCCTCCCTACCAATTCGTGGAGAGCGCTCAAACAACGACTCCTAAGGACCCCCGAGCTTGCTCTGGTCTCCCTGGCTGGAACTAGGTGCAGCAATAATCAAGTACCAGTCTTCAGACTTAATACAACCCTGAACTTATCGGTAAGTTCTCCCAGCTTAACAAGCTGTAACAGACCAATTTACTGTGTATTTTCTCTCAGAACACCTTCCTTACTGTTTGCCTTTTTCCCCAATGAATTTCCTGAATAACATTCCTCCTAAATGATTCTTCTCTCGAAAATATCTGAACAACCTCAGCTCTATTCATTGGGTACTTTTAAAAGATTGCCTAGGTCTTTTTGGGTTCGTTGTCATTTATTGAGCCACCTGCTCTGATCCCACTTTATTGGGGGATCATGACCCCAATTATAGGGAAGTTTCCACCTGCAACCTAGGAAGTGTTGGAGGATGCTGCCACTTGTCTTTTTCCCTCCACCTAGTTCCTTCCATGAGTTTGACCAGTAACCTCTTATTAACAGCTCTCCCATGCTCTTGTCTCCACTTTTTATTTATTAATAATAAAATATTCAGAATTACATTCCACTTCTTTTGACTCTGCTGAGTCATCAGTTCCTACTTAGCATTAAATTTAACATAATGTCTTAGGAAATCAAATTAAAACAATTAACATTATTTTACAAAATTGGGGTATGTGATAGATGAGGCCTATGGTCTTTTGTGTCTGAGTATTTCAAGAGACCTCCTCTTCCATCTTGATTCATTGGAATCTCCTAATGAGGTGTGGGAGAAGCTTGAAGATAATTTTGGAAAGACAGATGATATGAGAGGACATCAAATTGAGAATGAATTGATCTCCTTGAATATTAGTAGTTTTGAATCATTGAAACTTTATTTTACGAAGTTTAAGGCCCTTGTTTTGTGGTTAAATTTCCTATGGGTCTAACATCCTGGAATAGTGTTAAGCTTAAAGAAATAAGCAAGCATGAATGAACAAGGAAATGAAAAAGAAGATTGGAGGTTAACAGATTACAATTTTTGAAAGACTGAACTAGGAAAAGAAAAAAAGAAAAGCAAATGTTTATTGCAAATACATAGATAAAGGCTCTTCTCAACTAAAACAAAATTTAATAAATTCAGCTTTAGTGTTTTTATTTTAATCAACTCAAAAGATTCAATAAGACCTGCATTTATATATCTTGCAAGTTTCCCAAAGGTTATTGGTTGCAGTGTACAAAAAGATGAATATGAAAAATGTATGAGAAATTGAAACAAAATTTATAGTAACCACATATAAGCTACTTCTAAGTCACATTTTCATTAACATTCAAAAGTTCATTAGCATTAAAAAAGTCATTAAATTAATACCTACACTGGCTTTATTAGATAATGACCTTTCACAAGATTTCACCTTGCTCAACAAAAGGCCCACTAAAAAGTACAATAATAATAAAACCTCAAATTACTTGAATAAATGCAAGAAAATGGACCTTGAATTTGATAATGAAAATGGAAATTGAAGACCACTTTACATACGGATGTGACTTACTCATGTGAATGAGTCATGCTACCACCTAACCACTACAGTGCAAGAAATATCATTCCATGTAGTTCTAATGCTAGAACATCCTTTTCAATAGCTTTTGCATGCTTCAAAAAAAACATACCCACGCCAAATAACTTGATCTAAATAGTAAACAACATTGAACATACTATTTCAAACCTAATCACTCACAATTCAAAACTATAGGAATATTTTGTTCATAGGAATCAAAACTTGACCATATTTTAATTCCATAAGAAAACTTATATGACCTAAAATGGGGAAAGTAGTATTTATAAAAGATCTTGAAAGTGACCCCACAAAGAATTAGGTGAAATCAACCCACATTAAATTTGCTTCATAGTAATTAAAAAAGTACACATTTTCAATCTATTGTGGAATATGCACCTTCACAGCGAGTCCCCAAGTCATGGACCAAAAAGGATGGTTGTGAAGGAGCAATATTCAAAGACAACCGATATTTAGGGTATTTAGAGTTTGTGGCTAAAAAACCTCAAATATTCCACAATAGAGTTTGTGGTAAATCCATTGCAATAAATATGTTTAGTTTCATTTTGAGAGTTTAAGTGTGCAAGATGTTCATAATTGTTGATGCCAATGGAGTTTTTGCTATCAATTAAAAAGTGGAACACGCTCATTAACATGGCAGACAGATAAACTTATCCCTCAGTTGATAAGTTATGTAGAATGTGTAGTTTTTACTAATGATGTAATGTAGGCGTTCAAAGTCGAAGTTCAATATTTTGAGGCCAAACGTCAGCAATTCATTAACATGGAAGACGGATACACTTATCCCTCTGTTGATAAGTTATGAAGAATGCGCAATTTTAACTAATGATGTAATGTAGCTGTTCAAAGTCGAAGTCCAATATTTTAAGGCCAAATGTCAGCAATTGCATTATCAGAGGAGAGCGTAAAGCATTGACATTTCATCAAAAACAAATGGGGTCTACAAGAATTTTAGAAGGGTGGAATAGTTCAAATAATGAGACACATTCCAGCGAGACACCACCTGAACATTCGACTTGAATAAGCTATAGTTTAATTTTGTGAAGATATTCTTCTGCATTAATACTAACGCCACATTACCACGTTATGAGAAGTTTGGTCCATTCACCATAATATAAAATCACACAGATTCAAGAGCTAATAAAGGGAAATAAATAACGAGATCTTTGATTTCCATGATTAAGCAAGAACATGTGTCTAAAAGCTGAAGGAAAAACTCTAACAACATATTTGGTGGTCATGGAAAGTATGGTTGTGTGCAATGAAACTGTGTTTATTTGAAATCAATTGTTCTCGGTGCAGATGCATAGGTAAACTCAGTCATGATAAAGGACTCATCAATGCCGGCACTTTCCTTTGGAATATATCAGGCAATAAATCTTCATCATATATCTCATGTGTGGATGTGTCCATATTAACAAACTCAGTGGAAGGTTATCCCACAGTTGATTCCCCTGAACTAAGTATAGTAGGATAAACCTATTAGATTCTCCACAAACGTGTTGTCTTCCCCTCCAAATATTAACAAACTCAGTGGAAGATTATCCCACAATTGATGCCCCTGAACTAAGTATAGTAGGATAAACCTATCAGATTCTCAACAAACATGTTGTTTTCCCCTCCAAATATTAACAAACTCAGTGGAATATTATCCCACAGTTGATGCCCCTGAACTAAGTATAATAGGATAAACCTATCAGATTCTCCACAAATGTGTCGTCTTCCCCTCCAAATATTTAATACACAAGCTTAAATTGCAATGAATGTTACCCAAATCTGTATGTTTGCTAGCTGACAGTTGTTTTATTTTATTTCTATGGATGATCCCAAGCCCACTCCAACTCCTCTCGAAAGTTGATGCATTATTGAATTGTATTTGGGCATTATATATATGCTCAAGATCGTGAAAGGAAGGCAAGGATAACGTCAAGCTAGCAAGGATGCTATTTAAATCCCTCGAGAAATTTATATAGTTCTAAAGCAATGGATAAGGTATTGATTGGCGAGCTCGTTAGGCAAGTCATTAAAGTAATAAGGAAAACATAATAAAATATATAATACAATATATCTTATTATACAATATTCTTTCATGAAATCAAGTAAATTTCTCTCCGTATCAGTTGAGCCTTCTTGGGCGAACGTACTTCTATTCTGTTCTGCCTCACTGTAAAGCTTCAATCAAAGGGGTTGTTCTAGATTATTCCAAAAATCTTTGCAAAACACATATTTTAGCTGCTACGAATGAGTGCTGCGGGTGTGTATGCATAGTGAACGAAGAATAATTCTACTAAGGAGGATCTAAAAACAAATTTGCGCCACTATTATGTAAGTGATACCACCTCAATTTACCTATCGATTTACTGGGTGAAAGAGAAAGCACACGGGTAGGGACATAATCTTATTCTGATGTTGCTGGCCACATTGGAGTGGGCAGAGGGAACGAATGATGTAGAATCCAACTTTAGGACCCATTCCCAAAAATAACGGTTAGGGGACTTAATATTATTATGATGCTAATGGCAACATTGGAACAAGCAAAGGGAACTAATGATGTAGAATCCAGTTTTATAAAGCTGGCAGAACCCATTCCCAAAAATGAACCATTGCATCCAAGTCCAACATAAATGACTGTGCCTACAGAAAAAAGGCTACCCATATGATACACTTTTTAGTAATTGGGTATCATAAGATTGGTACCCCAATACTAAAAAGCGTATCATAAACTAGTGGCTTCTCTCATTAATTAGTAAGAAACTACATAAAAAGAACTAGTCTACATTGATAAAAAAAGAATTATCCACTTAGTTTCTGATTTGGCCAGTAAGGTCTAGATTCAAGCTGTGAAGCAAGAGGACTAAAGAAATAACTATATAACTAATGACAGAATCTAATTGTAAAACTACCTCCCTAAATAAGTACTTTGGAACAGTCCCATTTTCATACCAATAATTTTTGTTATTTCCACATGCATTTTCCCTTCAAAACTGCTTCAAAATTTCACGAATGATAGCAAGAATGTAGGTTCTATCTACATACCCTTACCAGCTATTCGAAAGAACCCAACTATCCATTCTTAAAATCCAAATTAAGTACTTTGGAAATTTCCCATTCTCATACCAGTAATTTATGTTCTTTCCACATGCGTTTTCCCTTCAAAACTGCTTCAAAATTTCACTACTGATAGCAAGAATTTAGTTTCTATCTACATACCCTTACTAGCTATTCGAAAGAACCCAATTATCCATTCTTAAAATCCAATCAGAAATATAAATAAAACAACTTAATTTAATCGGCATCATATATTTACCCAGATATAGACATATGATACAGGGGTTTGATCAACTACTAGAGGGAAATCTAGCTAGGTTTCTCTACTCAGCCTCCCTCTCCATTACACTAGGCCAATAACCCCAATTCGAGATCGGCGATATGGGTTGCTTATCTATGAGAAAAAACAAATTTAAATAAATAAATAAAATTCAAAAGAGAGATTTAGGGCTCACCAATTTTGTAGGCATTAGCTTTTCTATTGCTCTGCTTGGCTCTGATCCATGTTGCTAACTCTGTATGTGATCCCATGGCTGAGTTGATCCCGTGGCTAGGTTGTTCTGCTTGGCATCCCTCTCCTCTACACGGCCGTTGGCCACAATAACCCCACTATGAGATCGGTTGGCCGACTCAGTTTCTATGTTAGAGTGAATCTCTTATCGGAGGCTAAAGTTACTTGTTTGCATGGATTGTGGTTGGAGGTAAGTTTTTTTTTTTAAGATATAGACTTGTTTTATGTTTATTATTTTTTAATTTATTGTTTATATATATTTATTATTTAAATTATCGGATGTGGTTGGAGGTAAGCTTTTTTTAAGATATGGACTTGTTTTATGTTTTATGTTTTTTAATTTATTGTTTATATATATTTATTATTTAAAAATGTTATTTATTATTTGTATTATTTACTTATTAAAAGATAATTGTTTGTACACATGGTAAGTTTTATATATATATACTATTGTTTTATGTTTTTAATTTTTTAATTTTTTGTGTATATAATTATTATTTATGTATTATGTACTATTTCTTATTTATATATTGAAAAAGAATAATTAAAAAGTAAAAATAGTATTTAATTTTGATAGAAATTTTGATGAAAAAAATAAATTAAAAATAAAATGATGAGTTTGACTACATTGGTGTTTATGACTATCATTATCATCATCATATTAATCATGATCATCATAGTGGTCATCATTAAGAACCTCATCGTCATCACAAGCATCACCAGCATCATTGTTGTTTGTAGTGATCATTGTTACAGTGTTGGATTCGGTGCCACGTTGGGCAAGACGATCATTTGGTTGGCAAGACTTGGCAAGGGGACACCTTGGCTAAGAAACGGAATGAAGGTGGGGTGCACAAACCAAGTATGGACGTGTTCCTACAAACGGAGCCTATGCCCAAGAAAGTGGATCTTGGAATGCCCACGAGTGTGGCACCTCAGCAACATGTTGGCACGTGGCGTAGGACAGTGCGACAAAGACCGAAGCGCTCAAGAGAGCGCTTGGATGCACCTTAGGAGGAATCACGATGAACAAGGACAAATGACCCAAGAGCTCCACTAGAAGCGCAATTGGTGCCACGCCGGTCGCCAAGGACGTGCTTGGTGGAAGCGCCCATCAATGTTTGCGTAGTTGGACCTAGCGCCCAGGAGAGACATGCTTTCCAGCCCAACGAGATGGATGGATAGCACACTTAGCACACTTGGGGGAGTTCGGCATGGAGATGAGTGCCCACGAAGATGCACTCAACGTCTGACCAAAACCTAGCGCACCGGACAACCGGATAGACGAGCATGCGCGCATGGGAAGTGGACCCTCCAGTGGAGTTAGCGTATCGACCCGGAGCTAACGTATGTGCTAAGAAAAGGGGTGCACCCACCTTTGGGGCCGTGCTCACCCTTGCGACATGTATAAATACACAACACCTAGGATGGAAAGAGATAGGTTTTGATGACTATCATCAGACAAGCAACAAAGTGACAGAGGCTGAGACATGTGAGCTAGGGAAGCATCCGAGCTTAGTAACAGGCATAGTCACTAAGTGGATCAACTCATAAGTGCAGCAGGTTTGTAAAAGAAGTGTCGGTCTAGGAAGATGACGCTCCAGATGAGTTCAATCCACCTAACGATTGACAACTATAGGGGTTATTTGGTTGGTAGTCTTAAGAGTTGGACGCTCGGGTGGGGTCAACTTGACTCTTTGCATTGTTCTAAATAGAAGTGTGTTTGCTGGTTGGGAACACACCATGAGTGTTGTCAGTTTGTATTATCTCCATTATTGTAAAGTTGTTATTAATACAAAGTGAACGGGGCTAGTCGGTTTGACAACCCCACCATTATATTTGTCTGTTGTGTAAATTTATTTGATGCATGAAATCGACTAAGTGTTCAAATGGTTAAGTAAAACAAGAAACAATAAGTGATAAGTAAGCTTGTACATGGTTAGGCGTAGTTTGTTGAGATGCTCTTGAGCAACCAAGTCATCAGGACACCTCTTGGGCAGTGCCACACACAACGGTTAAAATGTAGAAATGATGAGCGTTTGATCATGTTTTTGACAATAATCATCATCATAAAAAACACCATCATCATCATCATCACCAATCACTTCATCACAATCATGTAACCTTGAAAACCACTCAACTAACAAGGATTCACTACAACCGAATGTACGTTTGATTGTCTTGCACACAATCAAACAATGAGAGATATTACCAAGAAATATATGAGGTTGTCACATAATTCACTAGGATTCCTTTGGGTATGATTGGCATGCATAGACAAGATTGTAAATATGTGGATAGACTATTGTGTGATGAGACTGCAACTATTGGATGGTAGCAAGAAATGACTCACTAGAGATGTAATTCAACCCAGCGATATAAGTTTTTCCTTAAATTGTTTCCATACAAAACCCCAAGGATTCCCAACACATTCTACAAAGGACTATGAAGCCCATACTCATTAGATGTGGCTTGACCGAGACAAAGAAAAAAAATTGAACATGACATGGCTACAACCCAAAAACAGTTTGAGGTAGCTAAGACAAAAATTGTCAAGGAGATCCTACAACATGCTACTCAAAGGAAAATTGTCGAAGAAGAGGCCAAGTAGTATGCTGCCAAACACTAGTAGAATACCACAATTAAAAATGACTAACGTAAATGACTAATTCATATTCTTGTAGCTAGTCATTTTTTATGTCATGACTAAATTGGTCATTTACGTTAGTCATTTTTAACTCTGTCACTTATTATCTAGTCAGAGTTTTCAACCCATGACTAAATTAGTCATTAAATTTAGTCATTTATAGTTGGGTCACTCAAAATTGCTCATATTTGGTAGTAAATCACTGGAAAAAACTCTAATGACTAGATTTTTTAGTGACGTAGTCACTAATTCCTCATTTTGTACTAGTGAAAACAATGTGGGATTGAAAAGGAGGAGAAACTAGTTTTGACCATTCTCTCAAAGCTTGGTCCTTACTATTCAGTGTTTGTTTCGACCTTCTATACCACTAAATTGACAGCTCAAACCTAGAATATTCCTAAGCTTGTTGAGTTCATGGAATCCCTCACTCATGAGCAAGATAAATTGGTGATGATGGGCACCGTCAAACCATCGAAAGACCAAGATTTCGTTGCTGGAGATTCGAAGGTGGATTCAAAAAGCAATAGAAAAGATAAAAATCCACCTGAGCAAAAGAGAGACAAGGAAAAGTCTCGAGAGGAGTCCTCAGGCTCCAAGAAGAACCCCCAAAAGAAGAAGAACAAAGTAGAAATGAGAAAGTGCGCATACTGCAGTAAGGGATATCATCCTGAGAGATCTTGTATGAAAAATGAGATAGACACGTTGACCCAAATCCTAGAGAAGACCAACATATCCCTTCTTGATTGCTCAAAGAAGATGGAAGGAGGATCAAATTTAGAAGACAAGGAGAGAGTACATGCCTTGGTTGTTGGCACCTCAATCTCACCTAGTTTCATCATTGATTCTGGAGATTCTAGACATACGGTTTCGACAAACGTGATCTTCTCTTCTCTTGACATGTCGAAAGGTCCTCCAATATTTTTGGGAGATAACTCTCTGACTGATAGTATGGGAAAGGGAAGGATTGATTTTGACCATGGTAAGTTCAATAATGTGTTGTATGTTCCAGGTCTTGCCTCTAATCTCTTGTCAGTGTATCATATGACTCACACTGGGTCTCCAAAGAAAGTCATCTTCTCCCCCAATGAATTTGAAATCACTGAGATTTCGAATGGTAAAGTCATAGAAAAAGGTGTTGTTGATCACACTTCGAACGTATTCCAATTTGATACCCTACTCAAACCCCTTTGCTCTTCTTACTCATGCTAATGAAAAAAGCAATCTTTGGCATGAAATATTTGGCCATCTTAACTACAATTACCTTTCTGATTTGAGTGAAAAATACATTGTCATAGGGTTACCAAAGATAAAGTTTTATAAGGGATTCTGTTAAGGTTGTATCCTAGGAAAACACCCAGAGCGCAAGAATGACAAAGCAAGTTATGAGAGAAACTCCGCACTTCTTGAGTTGATCCACAGTGCCATTGCTGGTCCATTCCCTCATATTTCCATGATTCGAGACAAATATGTATGCACCTTCGTAGATGAATTTTCCAAGTATTGTTGGGTTTACTTCCTAAAGCATAAGTCTGAAATTTTTGACCTATTCAAAGTCTTTAGAGCCTTGGTTGAAAACCAGTCTGGGAGGAAACTCAAGATCCTAAAATATGAAAATGGTGGTGAGTATGTCAAGTCTGAGCTCATCCAGTATTGCAAGGATGAATTTATCTAGATGCAACATTCTATCCCTTACACACCACAGCAAAATGGTGTTGCTGAGAGGAAGAACAAATCACTAAAGGAGATGGAAACTTGTATGATGGAGGCTAAAAATTTTCCACCAAAGTTTTCAGCCAAAGATATAAACTATGCATTCTATATCTAGAATAGGGTGACACATAATTATCTTGATGGTATGACTCCTTTCTAAGCTTGGAGTGGTCACAATCCAGATGTGACCCATTTCAGGATTTTTGGCTCAAAGGCTTGGGCTAGAATTCCAACTGAAAAGAGGAAGGATTTGCAACCCCAAAGCCAAGATTTCCTATTTGTTGGGTATTCTAAATATTCAAAAGGGTACAATCTGATAAAATTGATCACAAACAAATATTACATTGAAAGAAGTGTTCATTTCGAAGAAGAGCCTTTAGCAGCAGTTGACGTTGGAGAGTCGTCTTCACCGCCACAGCCATTGATTGTAAGTGAAGAGACTAATGAGATTTATTATTCTGATATGTCTTATAATCATGAATTAATTTCATATCCTAACATCCCAACAATACCAAATTTTTCATAAAGGACCATTCATGCAACTGGGGAACTAGCTGGAAATCCTAATGACACTAGGAGGACTAGATCTCAATTTGAGAGTGCCCTTTGTGTGAAAGATCCTCTCTTTGATGAGAAGTGTTATTTGATAATAGATTCTGATCCATAGACATATGAATATGCATCACATGATCCAATATTTCAAACATCCATGAAAGAATAATTTAGCTCACTCCGGAAGAACAACACATGGGAACTGGTTGATCTTCCCCACGGAGAAAGCTAGTGAAGTGTAAGTGGGTATTCAAAACTAATTTTTCTGCCGACGGTTCACATTTGAAATATAAGAAAATATTTTTATCCAAGGTCTACTCTCAGGTACATGGTATTGACTACAATGAGACCTTTGTACCAGTGGAAAAGATGGAATCCATAAGGCTTGCCCTAGACATTGCAGCTTCGAAGCAATGGGAGGTACATCACATGGATGTAAAGTGTGCCTTTATAAATGAATATATAAATAAAGATATTTACATGCAGAAACTATAAGGTTTTGTATCTAATCCATATTTAGTGTCCAAGTTAAAGAAATCATTGGATGGGCTCAAGCAAACCCCCAGGGCTTGGTATGCCAAGATTGATGGCTTTCTGCTATCACTGAGTTTTGTTCAATGCAGGTCTAATCCTAATGTCTATTTGAATATGATACATGGTTATTTAATGATTATTTTTCTCTATGTGGATGACCTTCTGATTACAGGAAGTTCAAAGAAACAGATTTCCTCCTTGAAGGATGCAATGAACCATGCCTTTTCTATGACATATTTGCGATTGTGGAGCCAATTCTTGGGTCTCGAAATTGCTCAATACCAACATGGAATCAAGGATCATCATTCAAAATATGCTTAATATTTTCTCATCAATTTCATCATGAATTATTTCCATCCAAGAAATACTCCATTCCTTTCAGGAGTTAAGCTTGAAGAAGCACGTTCTTCTCCTATGGTAAATAATACACTGTATAGGCAGTTGATTGGGTGTTTGCTTTATCTACACATACTCGACATGAATTATATTATGTAGTTAGTGTGGATTCAAGATACATGGATCCGCCTCATGATATCCATTGGAGAGTATCCAAGAGGATCCTAAAATTTGTTCGGGGAACAAGGACTCATGGGATTTTCTACAAAGCAAAATCTGACTTAGAGCTAGTTGGATTTACTGACAGTGATTGGGCAGGACAACACAGATTGAAAGTCTACCTAGGGATATGTTTTCATGCTTGAAGAAGGACCAATCAACTAATCAAGTAAGAAGTAGAGTGCCATAGAACTCTCGTCTACAGAGGCATAGTATAGAGGAGTTGTAAATGCAGCTACCCAATGTTTATGGTTGCAGGCGATACTTGGAGAATGTGGTTTCGAATCAGAGTTTTCAACATTCATATATTGTGACAATAAAATAACCATTAGAATCTCCACTGATCCAGTTCAAAGACAAAGAACCAAGCACATTGAGATCCATATGCACTATATCAGTGAGCTTGTGCATGATGGTACCATTACTCTACTCTACTACGCATCTTTAGAACAAGTAGCAGACATCTTCACCAAAGTATTATGTGAGAAGACCTTCAGTAATATCAAATAATTGTTGGATATTGTTTACCATGTGGTGAAGAATGATTGATGACAATATTTCCAACAAAAAAAAAATTCTTGTCCATGTTTAAGGGAGGATTTTCCCACTGGGTTTTTGCCTCTTTCCTTAGTTGTATGGACATGCAGTATGTAAAAGGGTGACTAAGCCTTGTTGCTAGGCCCTATAATTTTCTGATATTTACTAATAAATTTAGGATTAAGGGGGGGTGTTAGAATAATCAACCCATAGTTACCCATATTTGACATTAATTAAATCATTTTTTTCTTGTTCCTGGAATCCTAGATTCCCTCTCTATGCTAGTTGACTTTTACATGTTCCTAGAAGTCAATACTTGCTAAACTGGGTCATCGAGCACTTTGGAATCATCCTTGAACCATATTTAGCATGTCTAAGTTTATTCCCGATTCCTTAAATCCCATATCTGCTTTTTCTGAAAGATGCCTTGCTTTACATATGATTTGAGGCATAAAGGAAAAGCTTGTCTAGGGGAACTTGCCTTGTTTTTTTACCACATCATCCTCCTTCCTTTTCTCCATACAAAAGCATGAATGAGTTGTATTTCCACCACACATCATCTTTCCCACTTTATTTATCTAATTCATAAGGATATTCATGGATTTGGAAAGTCCTTTTTGCACCTATGGGGGATTTGACTTGATTTAGTAACCCTTATTTTTGACCAATTTGAATAGCAACCTAGTGCTTTAAAATATCCCATGTAATTATATATTTGAGCAGAATATTACTTCATATGTTTGGCTAATGTACACTTATTCAATACAGGCTTAAGTTATGCTCCAATTTCAGTCTCGTTTTATGTGAATTTGGCATGTTTGATTAGCAATTTTGTCAGTGTAATTGATCTATCTATTGGGTTCAATTTCCACACTAGGGGAGTCAAGGGTAGGGTATGGTATTGGATTTATGGCCAAGGGAGAATCTCAACAATCTGAAGGACTATTGTAGATTCCATGGAGAACTTCTACACACATTCCAATGGGATACCACAACATAAATGTTTGTATGAAATTGAAACAAATGCATATAAATTCATAACCATGTAGGCATGGGCCTGCATACTCCATGATAAAAATGGTCCCATATGAATTATACAATTGAAAAAATATAAGAATGTCCTTTTGTAGGGAACATAATGATGAATCCAACAACATAAATAGGAGGTCAATCATAAAGAAACAAAATATGGGTTTTTTATATAAAAATAGGGAAAATCCCCAAAGCGAAAATTCTTTGTGCATTTGCATCTTGGATCAAAGAGTTGTGTGCTAAATATTTACATGCTTATAGGGTGTAAATAGAACAGTGAAATTTGATTCTGTAAACTCCAATTGTTCTTTTTCAACAGGAAAACGATCCCAAAGAATTGATCTTTTTCACAAGAGATTTCATGGAAAAATCCTACACACATTCCAATGGGATATACCACAATAGAAAAGTTTGTATGAAATTGAAACAAGTGCATAGAAATTAATAACCATGTAGGCATGGGCCCACACACTCCATGATAAAAAATGGTCCCATATGAAGTATAAAATTGAAAAAAGATAAGAATGTCCTTTTGTAGGGAACATAATGATGAATCCAACAACGTAAATAGGAGGTCAAACATAAAGAAACACAATATCGGTTTTTATATACAAATGGGGAAAATCACCAAATTAAAAATTCTTTATGAAATTGAAGTTTGGAGAGAAGAGTGGTGTTCTAAATATTTACATGCTCGTAGCATATAAATCGAGTAGTGAAATTTGAATCTGTAAACTCCATGTATGGTGGTTTATCCTTCTAAAAGATGGTTTCTGCTCAGGTATGGCATGCTTTTAGGTGATTTGGAGGGAGCGTGAATTTAAGGAGAGGAATCCATAGATTTTAGTTGCTTAGAATCTAGCACAACAGACAAATTTTCATATGCTCCATAGGTAGGGAGAAAGTCTAACAATTCACATATGTGCAAACCTAGAAAAAAAAAGTGATGAAAAAAATCCCAAGAAAATTCAAGAAGATAAAGCAGGTAGTAATCTTATTGAGGAAAAAAAAATTATAAAGCTCAATGGCCGAGAAGGAAACCTACAATTTTATGAGCCACAAACAATAAAAGTAGGTAGAGGCTTATATGATCCACAAGTAGGCATGCTAGAAAATATAAGCAATATCTTACAGGAAGCCTTAAATTTGAATGGATCAAAAGATGGAGAAACAGACCACTTGTCTAATGCTTCTCACATAGCCAGAAATTCCAACAATCTAGGAATGTGTAAATATGGAGAAAATGCTAATGGAAAAAATTCCAACAGACTATTACAAGATAAAGTATAGATAAATTTTATTCAGCCACATCTAATTGGAAATCTCAATGGCTCAGCAGGAGGAAGACAGTTTGATGAAATGCAGTCAAGCAAGGTGGGAAGAGGCTGAGACAATCTACAATTATGCATACCAATAAATGTAAGAATTACAAGAAAGGGAATGAAAATAAATAGGACTTTCCAATCCTTGAGTCTCAACAACCACTCAAATAAGAAAAGGAAAAGGACAAATCAGGTGAACTATGTGTACCAGACTCAGAATGGAAGTAAGACCCAAATGCACTTCAATATTGTTCCCAAAATATGAAACAAAGACAACCACAAAATTACCTCAACAAAAAAATAGAGAAATATACACCAAGCACTTCAACTTACCAAGTCGAACTATACTTTTAACATTAACAAAGGATTTTGGCATGCAGCGAATATTTTTAGAATTGCAGCGAATTATTTTTTTTCGAGGATATGCAAAAAATGGAATTCCATCCAAGAACCATTAAATTTTATTTTAGTATAGAGTATGCAATATGTTTCATAGTATTCAATTCATTTACCTAGAGTTCATATAGGCCCATGGCACATAAAATGCTAGTGTAAACAATGGTATGATCTAGATAGTGGGTCTAACGATAGAGATACGATTTATCGCAGTTGTAGTGGTGCAGATAGAGGGGAAAAATGCCCCTCCTAGGATCATAAGAGGTATTATGTTGCTCACAGAGAGTTACTAGCTAGGTACATCATGGATGGTCCTATATAATACTAACAACCAAGCAGAGATAACTGTCCTATTATCGTAGGATGATAGGAGGTAACTTTTCCTTTGGGACTCCATTATGTTCCTTCTTCTTTGATAATGTTTTGACTCTATGACCCCATGTATGGATTAAAAATTCCCTACCGATTTGAGTATGCATCCGTGGGGACCATTATTGAAGTGAGTTGGAAGTGGTGTATTGAGCAATGTGTTCCATCCAGAGTTATTTACTCATTGGGATCAACTAACAATTCATATTTAGGACTACCCCTATGAGGGGATGAATTACTAGGGGGATCCCAAGAATTTATAATGTCCTAATATGATTTAAGGATTTACCTTTACTAGCAATGAATTTTAAAATCACCTATTCAAAATAAAGTGGGTACTACTTATCGAAAAAAAAACAGGATATCCTTATCAATACTTAGAGCTCTATAAATCATCAAAATAAAATAAAATAAAAAAACATGATGGAATTTTCTAAATTGTTAAACAAATCACTCAATGCTCCACTATGAGAATACAATAACTCCATGCATACTTTTTATTTAATTTTGGTCATCATCAAGCATAACTAACACTTTTAGAACCCCATGATATGTCATCCTACGATTCTCCTCAATTGGTTGTACATTCCATTTAAAAAAAGAGGATTCATGTTTTCTTCTTTTGGAATATTACAAAGTTTGGTTTCAACATTCACTACACTTAGCTTCTCAAATATCTTAACCATACCAACACCATCCCCTCCGTCTGAACTAATAAAAAACCTAGTAAAAATTGTTAATGTGCATATGTTGTAATGTGAAGCGGAATATTTAGGTAATACTTTGGACTTGGAAAGGACAAATCCTAGAGCCTTCAAATTTAGGTCAATATATTAATTGAGGGTGCATACATTCTACAACATATGTTACACCTGATTTCCAAACATCTAAGAATTTTCACCAGAATAGGGCACAATATCATACTTATATATTCAAATCGAAATGACCTCCAAATTCCATAGCTTCATCAACATATGAAATGTGACCCTCGTATAAAATTTGATTTACCATTTTCACAAGAATACTAGAACATGCTCAACACTTGATAATGAATACATATGAGCTCAAACGATTTCAAGACCACTGAAGCCTAAATGTTTTGGCAGGACAAAACCCAAACCAAAGGAGGATAAAATATTTAATAAATAACCAACTGAAAGCATAGTTTGATGGAAAACACAAGGATTTCAAACATAATGATAACCCATTATTTTGATATGATCACACTTTATACTAGAAAGTCTTTTTGTAAGTATAATTTCAGCACACTTTGGTGCTATCTAGGTATATCATCCACATTAAATTTTGAACTCCTCCATCTACAGAGTTTGAACACCTAACTATAAAAACAGTGAAATATCGAAAGGATCCACTCTATTTTTTTACTTAAATATCCTAGATTTTCCTAAACATAATTTCAACAATCAAATACATATATTACCTCCATACAAATAACATTTATTTTATTGAGGCAGAAGATTGGACCTATTAAAAAAAGTGTACTCCATATTTACCTAGATATAGGTAGTCTTTACCTCAATGAATCAAATCCATACTTATATAAACATATTTTAGGTATGGAATCTACTACCTTCCAATTCAAAATCCATCCACTTACCAGTTGATAAAAGGGAGAACCCTATGGTGTGTATCCACTCACACAACCAAATTTGCCAATGCATTTTGGTAGAAACTTGAACCTTATTCAAGATATCAAGGATACTAAAGAGGAATGGGAGATATAGTTCAATCTAATGTTAGAGGATTGTTAGAGAATAAATAAAGTTTGTGAAAAAATATCATAACACCACAATCAAATTAAAGCAACCATTCAACAGTGAGTAGGTACCAAGAATGATCAAACAAGCCTCCAAGGCTCCAAAATTATCTAGGCTTTCGACCACTTTATGTATTGATCACTCTCAAACAACTTTATTTCTGATCTTTTAACATCTTACATGTTTTTGGTATTTTCCTATGACTTCATTTATTTTTTATTTCAAAATGTATCAACCTATTTACAATTTCTTCACTAGCATGCAATCGAAGTTGTAGATTGGATGCTTGGAAGAGAATACACACATGTATTGTGTGTAATTATAACAAGGTTTGATACTTATTTAAGTTCATAACTATTGCAGATAGAAATCCTATTTCCAAAGCTACAAACTAGAACAAATTCCTCAAAACATTAACAAGTACTAATAATGGAGTTTTCATATTAAAATTTCCCATTTTAGGAAAGATGCAATGTTTTCTCCTCACCTACATCTACAATGATTTCTCCTCACATTCTAGGATGTAGGTTGTCTCCCAATGAAAAAATTTACTCAAAATAACAACTCTATCTATTAAAGGAGGGAAGATTTGTATGCTATAGTGGATGCATAAACCAAAACATGGAGAAGAAACTCCCATGTTGAAAATGCACGTACATAATGTCCTTCATGAAAAATACTTTAAAATGCTTCAGTGAGTAGCTCTGATTGGTGCAACATTTTCCAAAAAATATGTTCCTTATTAAAGGGGGATAGGTTTGTAGGTAAATCAAGGGTATTGATATTCCCTAGACAAAAGTTAAAATAGATATAGAAGCATTCTCTCCCCTTATGTTCCCTTTCACACACACAATAAGTTCATCTATCTCAGTCAGACCTAAAGAATTTAGATGTAAAAAACAATATGGCTTTCATCCTCATGTCCTCATGTTCCAACACCCAAACAACCTCATTACTTTGTGGTAGTTAAGGTGGGTATATAGGTAGGATCAAACCCACTCCTTTTCATTTCGTTGATTCAGTAGGGTCTTATTCTATTCTGATACTATGGCTACTATGCCAAAACTCTTTAGAGTAGTTCCTTCCTTCTTGCAGACAATGACCTTACGTGTACGGATATTGATAAATGGGGGGAACTTATTAAATATAACCCACATATCACTCAAAATTAGGAGTAATATATCGACCCAACTATTTTCACCGGGACCCACCTGACATCGTATAATCGATAGAACACTTCATTACCCATCCATCTACGTCTCCACCCTACGGTTGGCCTCCTCCTCGACCATTCAAACTCTTGTAATTACATTTCATTGCAAGATCAAGCTAAATTTGATCAATCTCCAATATGGCAAGCACAATGGAAAGACAAGTGAAGGATGAATGTTTCTATGGGTGATCCAGTTCATTTTATCAATTGTAATCGATCGTTTTTGGGGTATTCTTTTACAATGCATAAGAGAATAAGTTGGTACTCTATCACTCCTCTCATAGTTGGACTTGAGACCATTGGTCAGTCTAAAAACTGAATTAATATGAATTTTTTTGGCCCATTGATCCATAAAACAACTTTGAAGTTCCACATCATATGAATCTAATGTGCATTGACAAGAAATTCATAGAATACAATTATTTCAATGACTAGTGCACTCATATCAACATGCTTTGATTATTAACCTTCTAATTCACAGGTTTTCTATTCTCCTCTCGAAACAATTTTAAATCCTTATTGTCTACTAATTTTCGTTGTTAGTAAAACTCCAAACCTAGAGTTCTTGTAGTTTCTATCATTTTTTTATGACTACACCCAACAATTCTAGATTGATACATCATTCCTCTTACATACTCTCTGGGATTTCTACTTTTTACATTTTAGGTCATAAAATAAAATATAAAATACCATACGTTTGTACTCTCAATTATTTCTACATTTTAGGTCATAAAATAGAATGCAAAACATGGATTTTAGATCCGAACATGAAAACTACCATAGGTTCATACCTTTGGTAAGGGTTTAGCAGCAAAAAGTCATTGAAATATTATTAACAAAGATAGGGGAGGATGAGAAAATGGAATTTAACATTGGATGGTTGAACTTATACTAGAAATAAGCATAAATGTGCATAAAATTTGAAAATACCATAAGTGATGGTTTATAGTGTCTAAACATTTATGGCGCTATGGGATTCAATCCACTCCCTTTAGAAGTCCACTCTAACTAGTTGTTAACAAAACATAGAATTGAAATTAGAACTTGAATAGGTTAGTTTGATGAAATTTGAATTTAAATGGCTGATATTAACTCTTCTTTCTTTGAATTTCATATTTAAACCTACATGACATAAATGCACATTTCATCCATGAATCCCTCCATATCACATGCACAAATTTCCAAAAAGTGCATTGAATGGTTCCTCATGTAACTTATATTATATAGGAATAATGGGATATGGGGAATATTAGACAGTTTTACAGTCGAGACTTGACAGTATTTTAGAGATACAATTTATTAATGCACATTATGTACAAAGGATAAGAAACATCTCCCTATAATCCTAGAGAAAATATAAATGGATATAAGTTACAAATTCATGTGACAATTCTGAAAGACTCTCATATTATATTGAGAAATTGCGTTGGTGAAAGTTTGAGGTATATATTAACTCTGTGAGAGACATTTGTACTGCACAATATATCATAAAGATGAAAGTCAATAATAAAATACCTGTAAATGTTTGTGCATAGTAAATTGGTTATAAAATTACTTCATAATGTTTCATATATCCCCAGTGGTCGAAACAAAATGAGAAATCATTGGTCTACAAACGTATGGTATTTGTGATTGTTAGGGCATTAATTGAAATCATTGAGAGTGTGTAAGAGGAATTAATGTGGCTAGATCTTAAGTGCCTTCGCATGTAAGTAGTGACTTTCCTGAGATTATGTAAGAAGAATGAACAGGACTGTGATGTGGATAGAGGACTTGAGGTAAAGGTTTTCGTCGAGGATCTAGACAAAGATGGATGGGTAACAGAGTGATATATCAAATTGATGACATTGGGTGGGATTACTCCATCAAAATTATACCAATTTTTCAATGTTCTCAAGGCATTTGAGAAGATGGGTTTACTAGATTTATTCATCAAATTGAATGGATATAGTGATGATAATAGAACGAACCTATGAAGGATATAATTGTTTCCCTAAAAGTGCACATTGAAGGATATAATTTGTCCTCACCACGGTATAAATCACCTCCAACAATGAATGGAGGTAATAGAACTTCTTATTAGTGAAACTCTTGGTGAATATATATGCAATATGCTCTTGTATAGGGAAATATTGCAGTACAATGGTTATGTCATGCATGAGCTCTAGTATGTAGTGCATGTGGATATCGATATGCTTAGTCCTCTGTCTATGAACCATATCTATCGAGATATTGATATCACTTTGATTATCACAAAAATGGACAGTAGAAGTGGTGCTACCAATATCATACTCAGCTAGAATACCTTGCAACCAAACTTCTTGAATGCGAGCATTGACTATTCCTTGATACCTTGTCTCGGTGGAAGATAAGGAAATGAATGCATTTATTTTCTTGAAAAGAAAATAGGCCCACTAACAATGATGAAAAAATATTTGGAAGTGGTCTTCTGATCAATGATGTCACCTTCCCAATCTGAATCAGTGAATCCAACCAAGTTAAGATCAGAATTTGCAACATAGTGAATGCTAAAATGTCTCGTACCATACACATAATGTAGGGTCCTTTTGTCTTCCTTCTAGTGAATATCATGGGGTAGATTCATGTACCTTGAAATAGAATTCATGGTTTCATAAATATAATTCCAAGAATGTTTAATATACAAAATAGTACCAATCAGTTGCTGGTAGAGTGTATAATTCATGAATTGTGTATAATCACCATCCTCGAGACTGAAGTAGTTTCTACCATATTGAAATTTTTTAGCAGTACCAATCATATTTTGATTGAGATATCATGATCCCATCAAATTCTGAGTAATTTTGAGACCAAGAAACTACTTCAGGAGTCCAAAATCACTCATATCAAATGCTTGGTATAAAGCAATTTTTATTGTGTCGATTGAAGAAAGACTACTTCATGTAATCAACAAGTCGTAAACATAAAGTAAAATAATGAAAAAATTACCTTTAATTTTCATGTATATACACATCGATATTTGATTTTCATCTTGTAAAGTTTTGTGATAGAATAAAGGAATCCATTTTTGCATACCATGATCTTGGGGCATGTTTTAAACCATACAAAGATTTCCTAAATCTGCAAACAAGTGTCAGATATGATATGTAACCTTTGGTATGTTTCGTCATATATCTCTTCCTGAATATCACCATGAATAAAGGAACTATTCACATCCATATGGTGCACCTCCCAGTGCTTGGATGCGGAAATTTCCAAAACTAGCCTAATTGAGTCCATTTTCGCAACTAGTGCAAACGTTTTTGTGTATTCCACACCTTGGACTCATGAGAAACATTTTTCCAACAAACTTGATTTTTATTTTCAGGCTGAACCGTAAAAAAAAACCTTGGTTTGGTAGACTCATTTTCATTGAACCAGTTTCCTCACATGCGGGAGTGGAACTAGCTCCCATGTTGCATTTTTTAAAGATAATTGTACCCCTCATCCATGGAGGTTTTCCATATCGGATCGTGGTGGGAATGGTAGTATGATTTTGTATCTGAAAAAATCATCATAAAAAACATGTTGGACAAAAATGGATCAGTATATGAAAGATCCATACCTGTTCTTTAAAATTCTTCTTTCGTTCTTCTTGGATTGACAGGATTTCCAATGTTGGAACCGACAAGAGTTTTTTTCCCACTTTGGAAACTGAAGGGGCTTATTTGGACCTGAATCCAAATCGTATTCTTCATGTTCATTAATATCATACATAATATCATAAATATAAGAACATAAAATTTCAGTATCATCTCCCTAATAGTTTTCCAAAAGAGGAAGCAATCTGGTAGTTTCTTCCTCCACTAGTTATAGATCATGAAGTAGTTCTTCAAATCACACACTTCTCTCGATGAATATTATTGTGGATACGATATCCATGATTTTTTAAAATTTGTATTATTGATCATAACCAATGAGTATGCACTCAGTAATTTGTGGCTCCAAATGTTTTCTCTTATCAAGAGGAATTCTATCCCAAGTAGTGGACCCAAAAACCTTGAGATGAGACACATCATTCTTATGGCCAGTGTAGGCTTTGAAAAGTGTTTTAACTTTAATAGATGAGTGTGGAACTCTGTTGTGAATGTATGCAGAAACATTCATGGCCTCATCCGAAATATTTGATCACAAACATCACGACTCAAGCATACAAGTGGTCATCTCTTTTGAACGCTCATGTTTTCCTCTCCTCTATACCATTAAGTTGAGGTGTGTAAGGGAGTATTGTGTGCTCGATTTGGATTTGATTGTATGCACAAAGTTACAAAATATATGATTTGGTATATTCTCCACCATTATCATATATAATATATTGTATCTTTCTTTGTTATAGTAATAATCCATCCTAATGTCATAGTCTTAGACCTTAGACACATTCATTTTCTTTTATGCAATGATTTCTATAGTTTAGACTTAGAAAAATTAGAAATTATGACAGTTGAGGCACTCCTGGTTTATCATTATTCAAAGTTGAGGCACTCCAGGTTGATCATTCTAACAAACTAGGCACCCATATTGATGATATTCAACCATCATGTGCTACCCTTCCCCAAGTTCAGGTATTTGATTCAACTTGAGGCGCAAGTTCTTGGTTTAGGTGGTTTTTGGAATCTCTTGAGCATTTATCACTCACCTAGAGCCACTCCCATTCACCCATGTGCTCACTCACACATTTTATGCCTTCATTGATGTTTCAGCATGCCTTTCACATGTTCACATAACGATTCATGATTGTTTGGGATGAGTTGCAGGTTCATTGGTCCACCTATGGGGGTTTGAGGGTCAAATCTTGGGATGCCACTTGTATGGAATCACATGATCTCCAATACCTCATGATTTTTCCATATGGTACTATATACATGTTTTTAACACAGCTACATGTTATATAGTTACAATAATATCCATTATTTACTTCAAGTCTGTATGCAATTTCAGTCTTTTAAGCTATTTTGTGTATGTTCTGTAAAATATAGTGAATTGTGAGAGTTTATTTGGATTCTATATATATATTTGACTCAGTTTTCACATGGTATCAGAGATGATAGAAGCTGAAAATCTACTCCATATTGTTTGATTTGTTGTAAGAGGGATTCTCCAGATAGATTCGAGAGTTTTCATTGCAGGTACATTCAACAATTTCTCACCAAGAGAACAAGAAGAAATGAAGTAGACCCATGTTTTGTTAACACCATTAAACTAATTCAAATGGAAGTCCTAAATGGTTATCTAGCTGTGTTCGAAATACCTGTACAGGGTGACCATGGGGACAGAGGTCAAACCAAACTCTGCAGTTGAGAAATCAAGTTCTTCAGCATACTTGATGAAGTGTTTGGAATGATTTGTCTCATCATTTTGAGAGAATTTATCTTCCATGTTGATAGTATATATACTCTCAATGAATTATGTGTGAATCTTGAATCTTTATTCTAGAATATTGATGAGATGAGAGGTCACCAACTCGAAAATTAGCCCATCTCCTTGATTCTTGCTCATTTTGAGACAATACACGATTTCTTTACCAAATTCAAGTCATTGATACTTCATCTCAAGTAGTGTGGCATCGAAAATAAGGATGATCAACTCATAATATCCATACTTTTGAAGCTAGGGCCATAGTACTATGTGTTTGTAAGCACATTTCACTCAAGCAAGCTCATAGCTTGAAACTGGAAAATACCATCACTGGCTAACTTCATTGAGTCACTAACTCAAGAACAAGAAAAGTAATTAAGCTACTGAAAATAGGAACCATCAAATCCAGTAAATACCAATCTCTTGTAGCATGGCTGTCGAATTTATCCAACGGAAAGAAGAAAGCTAAGCATTCGAAGAAGCAAGAAAAGAAGAAGCACGACATACCCAAATATCCATATGGTGGTTCGAGTCCTTGCAAAGACAAGGACAAGAAGAACAAGGAGGAGACAAAATGCACCTACTGTCACAAAGGATGACATCAAGAGAGTGCATGTATGAAGAATACCATAGACATGATGGTGCAGTTGTTGGAGAAGAACAACATCCCAGTCCTAGAGGGCGCACGGACAAAGGATGGATATTCAGGCTCAAACAACAAAGAGAGGTGTCATGCATTGGTTGTTGGTTATTCATATTCGTCATCCTTTATCATTTATTCATGAGAATCAAGGAACATGGCCTCTGTCAAATAATTTTTCACATCCATGTATTTAGACAATGGGCCAACTGTTCAAATGGGTGATGATTCATAGAACTAAGCCAAGGGGATTGGCAGGATCAATATTGAAGATGTGTATTTCAATAATGTATTGTTTGTACCATACTTGGAAGTGAACCTATTGTCAGTGTACAAAATGGCACACATTGGTGAATCCAAGAGAGTAACATTTACTCTTGACATAGTGGATATATATTAAATATATACCAACAAGGTGGTGGAATTGGGGTTTGTTGATCATCAAGATAATATGCACAAATTATCTCATTTCCTTCCCTACTCTAGAGGGAAAGCACTCCTGTCTCATGCCAATGAACCCAGCAAGACGTGGCATGATAGGTTCATCCATATGAACTATAGATACCTCTAGGCATTGAGAAAAAAAGGCACGGTGGAAGGACTACCTCCTATCAAGGCCTCCAATGGTGAATGCATTGGTTGTGTAGTGGGAAATCATCTAAAACGCAACCATGATAAAGGGAAGGCAAGAAGAGCTACTCAAGTGCTTGGATTGGTGCATTTAGATTGTATTGGACCTCTCCCTACACCTTCATATAGAGGATAAAGGTATGCGTTGACCTTCATAGATGATTTATCAAGGTTTTGTTGGGTTTACTTTCTCAAACTCAAATTTGAAGTATTTGAGACTCTCAAGATTTGGAAAGCCCTGCTTGAGAATCAATGTGGGAAAAATATCAAAGTCCTTCAAAATGATAATGGAAAAGAGCATGTGAGCAAAAGGTTTCAGCACCTCTGTGGAGAATGTGGCATTCATATGCATCATTTTGTCCCCTACATACCACAACAAAATGGTGTGGTAGAGAGGAAAAGCAGGGCACTCAAGGATATGGAAACCTATATGATTGAAGACAAGGGTTTGAGTCATAATATATGGATTGAAGCCATTAAATGTGGTGTACACATTCAGAAAAAATATCTTCACAAATCAGTAGATGGAAAGACACCATATGAGGCTTGGTTTGGTCACAAGCCAAATATTTCACATTTCAGGATTTTTGGCTCAAGGGCTTGGGCTAGAGTTCCTCCAGAAAAGAAGAAACATTTGCATCCACAAAGCAAGGAATGCATCATGGTGGTATATTCTTAAGATACAAATGGATACTATGGAAATTAATTTTAATATGTAGATTAATTACACTCACAAATTTACTAGTCTAACATGCAAAATTCCACAAAAAAGAGTATGAATGTGGAGCATAACACAATATTCTATTGAATAAGTGTACATCATCCAACCTCATAAATTAATAGTTTGTCCAAATATATAATTACATCATATATTCGAAATCATAAGGATGTTATTCGAGATGGACAAAAAGAACGCTTACTAAACTAGTCAAAATCCCCATAGGTGCATAAATCACTATCGTATGGCATGGATATTTTTTAATGGCATTTCACACTTAGAAGTGGGATGGATATTTTTATTTCAGGTTGAGCAGGACTCTCTCCATTAGCTGGGATATAAAGTAACCATGATCTAGTTTATTAGTTGGGGCAAGATGAATCCATAATTCTTAGGACCTACAGCGAGAGCCACACAACAATTATAGTGCTTAGTGCATTGAAACCACCGGTAAGTAACAATGATTTCACTTGGAATCCCACTTATTGGAAGCATTTTAACATAGAAACACATGTTTTTAAAAAAGGTTAATTACATAAAGAGAATCATTGATAACTTGTAATCTTCATATGCACCAAACACCTTTATGCCTATTGACTCATTTCATACACTTGCCACATTTAGGCCATGCACACCATGCAGCCACCATATGTATGAGGTAAAATATTTAGAGGGATAGAGAGAACATATTCAAGGAATCCCGTAGCAGTCTTGGGAGTTCATTGTTGCATACATCGACAACCATCAGGTTTCAACTTTAAGTTTGCAGTACATTTCATTAAAGAGAGAATGCAGAGTACTCATGATTGAAGAGTTCATATCTACGGTAGGTGGATCACTTTAAATCTAGGTAGGAGACACCTACAGAGGTAGTTATACTCATTATATATTTATCCATTCGACAATGGCTACTCTAAGTCGATGAGATCGAGTAGTTGCTTTCGTGTAGTACTAGCTAAGTAGGTATTTTAACTTCTTCTCCAAGAACTAGTGCAAGCCTGATCTAGACCTTATTCAATTTGATTCTAGAGCAAATTAAGGAAACGTCCAAAGGAGGCTTAAAGTCTTAAATGTTGTCTAAATAGTAAGAGATCAAAATTTCTTCCTCAAGTAAAGGTGTTTCATAGAGCTTCAGGTTGTTTGCATTTATAGCATTATGAATACCAAGATGTAAGGGTAAATCCAAGGGATATGCACCAAACACTTCCCAAATTACAACAAATATAGTAGGAGGTCTCCAATAGTATATAGTTTCTTCTTTATTGGTGGGGATTAGTGGGTTGGACTTCCTTGGTTTTTGTGGAGGTTTTTTTGTAACATATGCCATGTATGTCATTTAGTATAGTTTTGGCCTCCCCATTCATTTTGTTTGTAATACTATGGCAATATTCTATCTGTTATGAATGGAATAGTTTCAACAAAGAGGTGACATCAATGGAAATATAGGTTTGGCTTCTTCTTTCCACCTATGAATTTTATTTGCAAATAGCGACAAGTTGAGGTAGATTGACTAATTTTTACATATCGACACAACTGATCTTATCCAAGCAAAAATCAATAAATATGATGTATGTATGTGCTTGGTTGAGTATATTAAAGAAAAATGTGGTCATCTAAACCAGGAGGATATTTATTCCTCTCATTTATGTGAGTCACATTAGTGTATGAGATTATTTATACATCTGGGTTTCCAACTTTGCCTCAGTCCAGGATCTTTTCCAACAACATGAATATTGTGTGAGCTTCAAGCATGTCATTGTTGGCAATGAATTATTGGGTATTTTGATTTTGAGTAATTTATATGTATTCTTGCATATTTTTGGTGATTTAAGTATGGATGTGTACTACAATATCTTAGAGATAAACCATATAGTTGCATAGGTGAGGACTCTATAAAGGTAAGGAACCTTGATTTCCTTTGCATTTAGGCATCTGCTTCAAAATCTATTTCAAAAATAACACAATAGGTCACTTCACAATTAAAAAGGCTTACCTCTCGTCTCAAATTAAGTTTGAAAAATATGCATCTTTTCTTTGGGTTGATTCTTTTGTCATGGTTTTAAAGACAAATTTTGTATCATTTATTGATCTGGTATTTGAATAGCTAGGTTTAGGAGTAGTTCCAAGATCATTCAAATAAGCATATGTTGAACCAACATTTCCATCAGCATTCGAATAAGTTGTTGAATGGGTAGCGTTCTCATCATCATACTTCCCAATGATTTCCAGCAAAAGTATTACCAGGAAAAGTAGCATAACCAGTTCCCAGAGAAATCCCAGCATTAAAACTAGTAGCCCCATAAGCACCAGTAGAACCAGCTTCATTATTTTCACATAAGTAATCAATTTTACCTTTTAAGGAATAAACATGTTATTGGATAAATATACTCAAGTGGAATCAAGCAAGATCTCCCTAGTCCAAGTGGATCTAGAACGAATCAAGTACATAATACAATCTACTTTCCTAGATCAAACAAAAATGCAAGTTAAGAGATAGATCCCCTACATGAGATATGCAAATCCTCTTCTCTCTTTGTTGATCCAAGCTCCGGAGCCTTCAGATATTGAGCTGCAAAACCCTATAAAGCAGGTGGAAACAAGAAAAAAATACATTTGTATCCAAACATGAAATGATCTAAGCTAATCGTTAAGGAATAAAGCTCTAAACATCATGAACACAACAATGTTTATGGAAAGAAATTTGTATTACTGTAATCAAGGGAATACATAGAATTACAAAGAGAAGGAGTGTCACAACCTATCCTTAAAGTTGCAACCTCCCATATAACAATCCAAGCCAAGCCTCCAAAGGATGATAGAAATCCTCCCAATATATGATATCTTGCCTCCCAAAGGATGATAGGGATCACCTAGAACTTCCACCAGCATAAGAATACCATAGTCCTTCCTCCCTTCACAATGGAGAGAGGGTTAAATTTATAAGGTTAAAGGGATAGATTAGGTTGAGGATTAGGAGGATGGATCTAACGGATATTACCCATAGGTTATGGAACCAAATTACACCTCACCTAGAATATAGGGATAGTCCTCCACCTCATCCACTTTCAAGAAGAGCCTTAAAGCTTTGATTTTTCCCCCTCTAAACACCATTAGCGCACCTTTCATGAAGGGAAAGAGTTTCAACACAAATTTCATGAAGGGAAATAGAATCAATGCACTTTGTAGGATGGGAAAGAGTGCAACTGATACTTCTATAATGAAGGGAAAGAGTGTCAGTGCACCTTTCCTTAGGAGAAAGAGTGCCTACCTTCTTAGAGAGGAAAATAGGTAAGGAAATAACCTCATAATCATTGCCATTCAGCTAAGGGAGCTTTAGGGATTTAGGCATAGGGTTAACTTCATGGATCAAGATGATGATATTTTGGTGTAACAGAATGCCCCCCAAAGCATGAAATTAGAGGAATGTGATAGGTGAATTCTTTGCAAAGTGAAGAAATCGAAGACAAGGATGGTGGCTCGAAGCTGCTATAATACTACTCAATCATATCTCACATGACTCATAACATGGTTGCCGACCAATACAATGCAGATCCATGGTATTAGAGATCGACTGAACACATTCATGGCTACTAGACACATAGATCCATGATGGGATGATAACACAGCCATGACCAATACAAAGTGGATCCATGTAATATGACTCAAACAAACTCCATCGCAACCTAGGAGAAATATCACATAACCCAAGGTCTTTAAGAAGAACATGAAATAATACGAATCTAACCATGTGATTACAATGTCTTGATTTTGAACATGGTAGAAGCCACTTGATTACCATTCATTAATGTAATCTGTTAAAAAGTGTGAGGGAAATCACCATTGATGCAAATGATTCCAGACGTATCTCAGTATATCCTCCTGAGAGTGAATAAAGGACTTGAATTCAAGCACTCGGTAGGATCTTTCAATCAAGAGTCAATGATGTAAACTCATGTTGAAAGTGATGTAACCTACCATCGAGGAGAGCAAGCCCAAGGTACTTGTCTTGGTTTCTAATTCTAATTATTGGGTGAGGTGTTGAAGTTGATAGCAATAGACTCATCCAAGGAGGGCCATGATGAATCCCTCGTCATCGGAATGAAACACGATCATAGATGTTTTAGATTAAACTAGACAACATATTAATATACTAAACTGACTTAGGTATGACCAACATCATAGAAGGTAAGCTGACTGCAAACAATGAACATATTACCAAATCTCTCTTGAACATGGGCACGGAATGACTTGGCAGTATTGACACAAGAATGATACCAATCCCCCAATGCAGCTAATGGTGGGAGTATTCTTCGACAACTCAAGCAAGCTAAGAAGACTCATGGAATCAGTAGGACTTGAAGAAAAATGGAATACCCAAGTACTGAAATGCATATGCAAATGGATTCCTTGTTCAAGAGTAACTATGTATTGCCATAAATACAATGAAACACAAACTCTTCCCTTAATTTCCCCATCATGGAGGATGATTGCCTCTTTTCATTTTTACGAGTTCAAAGAGGATAACAAACACTCATTATATCTTATCAAGACATGAGTCCATTATCACATGTTTTATGAACCTAAGAAAGGAGGGATTTGTTCCGAGAAAGTGTCTTTCATCGTTTGATTTTACAAGTCGGGTGAAAGAAAACTCATTCGTGATTTCATGTTTAGAGAGTCTGAAATGACTAAGAAGACTTCAGGATGGATTTTTTCATAAATTAATTTCTCGATGCCTTAAAAAGTATAAAATGATTCCTAGTAGAACTCTTCCAGTCATGACTAGACAGAGTATACCTTTTTCGTAAGTAGTGCCCTCTTGCTCCAAAAAAGGGATAAACTATCACCATGAAGACGACTCTTCATTTCCTTTTACGAGCATGAATAAGACAAGTTCACTTGAAAATATTTTCACAATTTAAGAGTCCAAAAAGAGCTTAAAGAGGACTTTATTAGGGTTATTTTTTCATAATCCAATTGTAATGAGTATGAAAAAAGTAAAATTACACTCGATACCTATTCACTAAGTTTTTAACGAGCACGCCGAAGGTATAAAAGGCGCTTGGAACCTATTTTATGTTTGAATCTAGAGCACGAAAAAGAGATAAACTAAGCTCAAATCACTTTTCATGTTTTAACCAGAGCACAAAAAATAAAAAGTAAGCTCAACATGGTCTTAATTTTTTTAACGAGCTCGAAGATCAGTTGAAATTATGCTCAGGATATCTTCTTCGTTTTTTAACAATTTTGAAACATAATAAGAACTATGCTCAAAGTATTGTTTCATGGTTTAGAGAGCTCATAACTAAGAGAAAGTATACTCAAAATGGCTCCCATTAAAGGGTAATTACCCAACATGATGTCTAGTGGTTGGTACTTTCCCCCAATATAATTGTTAAGTAACTTAATTCCAACATAAAGAGGTAGGGTACATTCCCTCCAAGCTTCGTTTCATCTGCTTTACAGGAAGAGGAAAATAAGGTTAAAAGATTGAGTCTTGACACAATGGAAGAATCCATTTAATTTTTTAAAGAGTTTGACATGAAAAAGGAACTCTTCTCAAGGTGACATATTTCATTTTTACACAAGATTGAAACAGAAAATAACTTTGCTTGTGGGGACCTGTTTCATTTTTACACAATCTTGAAACAATAATATAACTATGCATGAGGACATCAGTTTCATTTTTTAACAATCTTGAAACAGAATGGAAACTATGCTCGCATGTGCGTGTTTCATTTTTCAATGAGCTTGACACAGAATGGGAACTATGCTCACAAACATCTATTTTAGTTTTTAACGAGCTTGAAATAGAAAGGGAACTATGCTCACAATGTCTGTTTCATTTTTTAACGAGCTTGACAGAGAATAAGAACTATGCTCACTAACATCTATTTCATTTTTTAATGAGATTGACACATAATGGGAACTATTCTCACAACGTATGTTTCAATTTTAACGATAAGAACTATTCTCACTAACATCTGTTTCATTTTTTACGATCTTGAAAGAGAAAGGTAACTATTCTTGCAGACATCTATTTCATTTTTTAACAAGATTGACACAAAAAATAACTGTGATCACAAGCATCTCTAAGACAACATGATGTCTAGATTTTAGTGGGTTTCCCTCTTACATAAGAAGCTAGTGACATAACTCTAGTATGGCGTCTAGAGACTGGAGCCATGCCCCTCATTTTACCTATGATGAGAAGAAGCTAACTAGAAGGGAAATGAACTATAAGAGCATACAGAACATTCATGGAAGTTTGAGTACTAGGAGTAATGCAATGATCAGGTTTAATAAAGGAAAGTTGATCAAAGGTCACAATCTTCCCATCATGGATAAAATACATCACTCAAAAGAGTGTGGACACTACAAATTTCATGGCAGAAACGTAATCATGCCCAAGGAGAAGATTAAAATATAAGGGACCTTGGACTACCATAAGATTGATACAAATAGTTTTTCCTTCCAAAGTGATAGGAAAATGAGGAAGGATCCCTAAAGGCGCTACGGTTATTTGATTAAAATCCAGTATCGGATCAGTGGGTGGAACAAGTAGAGGAGAACCTATGGCTTGATGAGAAGTTGAGGATATAATACTAACAAAAGACCCTTTGTCAACAATAGTATGGATTATACTCTTAGTGGTAACTCACACAGATATCTGGAAATGAACGCTCGAATGAAGACGAGATTCTGTTAGGTTACTCCAGTCAAAGGAAATAACCTCACTACTTGGAGAGGGTTCTGTCGAAAGAGAAAAAAACTTCCTCTTGTGTAGAACAATCAAAACTAACAATGAAAAACTTTACCTAGTTTCAGTTCACTCTCAACTGGAAGAGAAGATGAAGGATGTGTCGAAGAAACTACTTCAATTGTAACACTCTCTGATGAAGGATTGGGATTGGGTGGACATGACATCGATGCGACCACTTTAACCTCACTCTCCAAAGGAAGATTGGGACAAACTATCTATTC
Organism: Pseudotsuga menziesii; assembly: GCA_001517045.1. NCBI lineage: Eukaryota > Viridiplantae > Streptophyta > Pinopsida > Pinales > Pinaceae > Pseudotsuga > Pseudotsuga menziesii. The sequence goes on along the minus strand of LPNX010562001.1, from coordinate 133,873 downwards.
TTAACTCTCTAAAGCAAGAGTGGAATGAAACCAGGATGAGAGCAGATCATCCACTTAGTCAACAAATGGGATGTCAAGGGACAACTTATGATAGCTTGTTGGAGTTCGTTGCTGAGGAATAATAATATCTTCCAAGAAATTTGAAGCTTCATCCATGTGACGACAAAGGTAAGTGTGGTGCATATGCTTACATAGAAAGAAATGATATCTGACATTTCCTTTATGACTCTTAACCACAGAGTCACTGGTTGATAGAGCATCATCAATATGATGACCAGATACTGATGACACAGGTTGTTTAGACCACACTTCTTACACATGGGAAATACCAGGACAATCCTTGAGAAGGTTATCATCCTTGCAAATTCTACAAGGGTACATAGGATTATGCAAGTCGGAAATAGGTACATCAATACTCCCAGCATGATTATTAGTGGCTAGTGGGCTTCCAACATGATGATCAAAGATTGTAGTTATAACCTTCTACTTAGTTTTATTCTTCTTAGCCTTCCTTTTTGTCTTATTCTTACCCCCCTCTTTACTAACATCATAGTTTTCAAAAAGTGAAGAGGAAGAAAAGGAAGTCAATTCATCATTCGAATAAGAAGGAGAAGGGTTAACATGAGGTTGATTCTCATACAGTAAAGGACCTTGATCCAAAACAGAAGGCTCATTTGGTATAACAGAATTGGAGAATAACCAGACAGGTAATCCTATAGTCAATCTCGGAAGGCTCAAAGTGCCATGAAGGGAGGACCAACAACTCCACAAGGGGGAGAAACAAAAGACATACCATGAAAAGGGGTCTCTTGACTGGTGGTCTTGGGAAATTATCCCATATCTGAACTCTCTAACAATCTTTGGAGTACCACACAAATCAAACACTACTCAAGCCTAAAATCCACAAGAAAACTATGTGAACATGAGTGGATGAAAAGTCAGGATTCTCACGGGATTATCAAGGCTTCACAACTTGCTATATACCATAGGGTCCAACAGTAAAACATGACAAGGAGGGTTGGGAATATACCCTTTCCTAAATACCTGACTACCTGGATGACACATGCATAGTAATCTCCCCAAGTGATATTCTCAGTGTATTGTGGTGCCAAGACAGCCAAAAGGTTAACTCAGTTGGTCACATGATCCTAAGAGGGTTTCTCAATATACACTAAGTACGAGGGAGCTCAACTCCATAATGGTGTTGTATAGTACACAACCGTATGAAAGGCGCATTTCGATATATGGTCTAGTACGTGAAGTAACTTTCTATATACCTCAAGAGTATGTGAAAGGTCATTCGATATACCGACAGTACATGGAAAAACCACACAGTCCCCGGGATGGAGTGTGGGTAATAAAAGACATATGTCATGCTTAACGACGCTGAAACACATCACTAACCTACACATAGTTACTAAATTATTTTAATCCTATTGTAGCTTTAATTTTATCTTATGCGGTTAAGTGGATGCATGAGGTGTAGACAGGAAATGTAAAAAGAATGAAAATCCTAGCTACATGACAATGCATGTTTCTCTTTTGATGAAAGCTACCTAAGGTAGGGAAATATATTTCTATTAAATAAGACAGAAACTGGAGATCTAAGAAAATGAAGTTCTAGTGAAAGGAAAATATGAATCTTTAAAGAGAAACATCAACCACAATTCTTGAACACACCTATGAATTATCTTGCGAGCTATATGGTCGTCTGGGACTTGAACAAACCTATGGCTTGGATTTTTTTTTAATTTGATCTTGTTTGATTGAGTTTTCTCTTCAAACAAACATGAATCTGAATAGTAAGGAAGAAAAAATTCCTTCCTAGAGTGCACTAATTCTAACTTTCTGCAATAATAGTCCAAAAAGTGCAAATGAAATCAAAGATACAACAAATCTCAACAATGTATAAAACAAAGTAGGGAAGCACTTCGATTTTCAAATGCATGCATAAAATTGAAACATGATAACTCTACTCTTTTCAAATCTACAAACAAAAAATGAGAGAATATCTACATCACTCTATTCATTCATCAATGAAAAGGAATATGACAAGCACCCAAACAACTCCAAAACACTCAATAATTACTCCAAAACAACCAAAATGCAACCAAAACTCAATGATTGATGGGAGGAAGGGTTTGGAGATTATATCTGACTATCCAAACATATCTGAAGAGGTCTATAAATGTGATTAGGAATGGAAAGGAAGAACGAACAGGTGGAGGATTGAAATTTCCTACCACAACCAAGTCATTCTCTTAACTAGTAAAGCATCCCAAAATCAACAAAATAAACTCCAAATAGAGATAATGTTGGGTCAATGGGGTGTATGACTATCATATGCATCCTAAAAACCACAATCAATCAAACCAAACCCAAAACAAAAGGAAATATGAGTTCATCTATAAGTTTCAAAGGGCAGGTGCACCTTCCTATACTCCACCAGAGTTCCTGGGAGGGGTCAGCGCACTTTCCTACACTAAACAAAAGTTCTTGGGAGGGTAAAGCACACTTACAAAACTATGAAATATTTCCATAGGAGGACTATCTCTTAATGTAAAGAGCATTGTCTCTCTATCTACACAACCTAGGTGCGTCGATGGAGAAATAAGCAGGGTAAAATCTAGATCTCCTATGGGAGAAGGGAAGGAGGTATGATAGTGATCCAAAGAGCATCAAGAGGATGCAAGACACTCTTCAAATAAAAAAATCCAAAGGAGGGAGGGTCTCTAGAGGCTAGAAAAAGGATTGAAAAAAAATATATGAAATAAAAATAAAAATAAAACATATTTATGTTCATTCCCCGGTATGGTTGCCAAATTTTTTATTGGATAAATCTACTCAAGCGGACTCAAGCATGATCTCCCTAGTCCAAGTGGATCTATAACAAATCAATTACATAATACAATATACTTCCGTAGATTAACTGGAAATTCAAGTTAACAGATAGATCACCTACCTGAGGTCTGCAAATCATCTTCTCTCTTGGTTGATCCAAGCTCCATAGCCTTCAAATATTGAGTTGCAAAACCATGTAAAGCAAGTGAAAACAAGAAAAAAATACATCCATATCTAAACATGAATTGGTCAAAGTTAACAGTTAAGGAAGGAAGATCTAAACATCATCCGACACAACAATGTTTATGAAAAGAAATTTGTATTTTACTGTAATCAAGGGAACACATATAATTAAAAAGAGAAGGAATGTCACAACCTAGCCTTAACATTGCAACCTTCCATCCAAAAATCTAAGCCAAGACTCCAAAGGATGATAGAAACCCTCCCAAAGGATGATAGGGACCGCCTAGAAATTCCACCATCATAAGAGTATCATAGTCCTTCCTCCATTCACAATGGAGAGAGGGTTCAATTTATAAGGCTAAATGGATAGATTAGGGTGAGGATTAGGAGGATGAGTCTAAGGGATATTCCCCATAGGTTAGGGAAACAAATTCCACCTCACGTAGATGATAGGGATAGTCCTCAACCTCATCAACTTTCGTGAACAATTTCAAAACTTTGATTTTTTCCCTCTAAACACCATTAGTGCATCTTTCATGAAGGGAAAGAACATCGATGCACCTTTTATGAAGGGAAAGAGAACTGGTGCACCTTGCAGGAGGGGAAAGAGTGCCACTGGTGCTTCTAGAATGAATGGAAAGAGATTCAATGCACCTTTCCTTATGAGAAAGAGCGTGCGCCTTCTTAGAGGGGAAAAAGGTAAGGAAATAACCTCCTATTCAATGCCATTCAACCAAGGGAACTTTAGGGATTGAGGCATACGGTTAACACATGGCTCAACATGATGATATTTTGGTGTAACATAATGCCCCCCAAAGCATGAAGTTAGAGTAATGTGATAGGTGAATTCTTTACAAAGTGAAGAAATCGAAGGCAAGGATGTTGGATGGAAGCTACTGTAGTAATACTAACTCAAATATCATATGAATAGTAACATGGTTGTCGACCAATAAAACATAGATCCATGGTAGCAGAGATCGACTAAACACAACCATGGCTACTAGACACAAACATAGATCCATGATGAGATGATAAAACAACCACGACCAATATAAATTGGATCTGTGTAATATGACTCAAACAAACTCCGTCGCAACCTGGGTGAAATGTCAAATAACAAGTGTGAGGGAAACAACCATTGATGTCAATGATTCCCAAGGTATCTCAGTACATCCTCCCGAGTGTGAAAAAATGAATTGAAGTAAAACACTCGGTAGGATATTTCAATAAAGAGTCAATGATGTAAACTCATGTTGAAAGCAAAGTAACTTTCCATTGAGGCATGTACGCCCAGGGTACTTGTCTTGGTTTCTAAGTCTAATTCCTGAATGAGGTGTTGAATTTGACAGAAATAGACTTTTCAAAGCAGGCCCATGATGAATCCCCTATCATCGACATAAAATGTGATCATATATGTTTTAGAGTAAAACAGATAGCAGAGTAATGTACAAAACTGACTCAGGGATGACCAACATGATAGATGGTAAGATGACTGTAGACAGTGAACGAATGACCAAGGCATGGCATGAATTTGTAGTATTGACATGAGAATTATACCAATCCCCAAATGCAAACAATGACAGGAATATTCTTGGACAAATCAAGCGAGGTGAGAAGACTCGTGGAATCACTAGGAATCGAAGGAAAACGGAATACCCAAGTACTGAAATGCATATGCAAATGAGTGTCATGTTCAAGATTAACTATGTACTGCTGTAAATACAATGAAACACAAACTCTTCCCTTAGTTTTCCCATCATGAAGGATGAGTTCCTCTTTTTCTTTTTACGAATTGAAAGAGCATAACAAACACTCATTATAGCGCATCAAATGATGAGTCCATTCTCATATGTTTTATGAACGTGAGAATGTAGGAATTCATTCCCAAAAAGGGTCTTTCATCATTTGATTTTACGAGTTCGATTAAAGAAAACTCATTCGTCGTTTCATGTTTAGAGAGTCTAAAATGACTAACAAGACTCTAGGATTAAATTTTTAGTAAATTAAGTCCTCGAGGCCCGAAAAAGTATAAAATTATGCCTAGGAGAACTCTTCTAGTCATGATTGGCCAGAGTATACCTTTTTCGAAAGTAGTGCCCTTTGGTCCGAAAAAGGGGTAAAATATCACCAGGAACACGACTCTTTAGGTCCTTTTATGAGCGTAAAGAAGACAAGTTCACTTGAAAATATTTTCACATTTTAAGAGTCTGAAAAGAGATTAAATAAGACTCTATTAGGGTTCTTTTTTCATAATCCAATTTTAACTAGTTTGAAAAACAGTAAAAGTACACTCGATACCTCTTTACTGATTTTTTAACGAGCACACTGAAGGTATAAAAGGCGCTTGAAACCTTTTTCATGTTTGAATCTAGAGAATGAAAAAGTGATAAAGTAAGCTCAAACCACTTTTCATGTTTTAACTAGAGCACGAAAAATGAAAATTAAGCTTGACACTGTCTTACTATTTTTAACAAGATCGAATATCAATTGAAAGAATGATCAGGATATCCGCTTCATTTTTTAACGATCTTGAAATAGAATAAGAACTATGCTCAAAGTATCATTTCATGGTTTAGCGACCTCTAACCTAAGAGAAATTATGCTAAAAATGGCTCCCATTGACTGGTTATTTTGCAACATAATGTCCAATGGTTGGTACTTTCCCCCAGTATAACTATCAAGTAACTTAATTCCAACATAAAAAGGTAGGGTACATGCCCTTCGAGCTTCATGTTGTCTTCTTTAAAATTAGAGGAAAAGACAGTTCAAAAATTGAGTCTTGACACAATGTAAGAATCCGTTTCATTTTTTAACGAGCTTGACACGAAAAAAGGAACTCTGCTCAAGGTGACCTATATCATTTTTACACAAGATTGAAACAGAAAATAACTATGCCTGTGGGGAGCTGTTTCATTTTTACACAAGCTTGAAATGGAAATATAACTATGCTTGAGGACATCAATTTCATTTCTTAGTGAGCTTGACATAGAATGGGAACTATTCTCCCATGTTCCTATTTCATTTTTTAATAAGCTTGACACATAATGGGAACTATGCTCACAAAAATATTTTTCATTTTTAACAAGCTTGACATAGAAAGGAATATATGCTCACAATGTCTGTTTCATTTTTTAACGACATTGACATAGAATAAGAACTATGCTCACTAATATTTGTTTCATTTTTTATTAGCGAGCTTGACACATGATGGGAACTATGCCCACAATGTCTGTTTCATTTTTTAACGAGCTTGACACAGAATAAGAACTATTCTCACTATCATCTATTTCATTTTTTAACGAGCTTAACAGAGAAAGGGAACTATGCTCACAGACATCTCTTTCACTTTTTAATGAGCTTGAAACAAAAAAGAACTATGCTCGCCATCATCTCTAATCCAACATGATGTCTAGAGGTTGGTGAGTTTTCCCCTTACATAATAATCTAGATACATAACTCTAGTATTATTTCTAGATGTTGGAGCTATCCCCCCCATTTTACCTATGATGGGAAGAAGGTAACTAGAAGGGGAAGGAACCACATGAACATGAAGAACATTCAGGGAAGTATGATGATTAGGATTCATGCAATGATCGGGTTTAACGAAGGAAAGCTGATCAACGGTCACAATATTCCCATCATGGGGAAATTACATCACTTGAAAGAGTGTGGACACTACAGCTTCCATGGCATAAATGTAATCACGCCCAAGGAGAAGATTAAAATATAAGGGACCTTGGACTACCATAACATCAATACAGATATTTTTTCCTTCCAAAGTGATATGAAAATGAGGAAGAATCCCTAAAGGAGTTGTGGGTCTTCGAGTAAAATCCAATATATGATCGATGGCTGGCACAAGCAGAGGAGAACGTATATCTTTCCAAGCAGCTGAGGATAGAATACTAATAGAATCTCCTTTGTCAACAATAGTACAGACTATACTCTTAGCGGTAACTGGCATAGATATTTGGAAAGGAATGCTCGAATGAAGATGAGATTCTGTTAGGTTAGTCTAGTTAAAGGAAATAATATCACCACTTGGTGAAGGTTCTATCGACAAAACTTCCTCTTGCATAGAAAAATCAGAACTAACTATGAAAAATTCAGCTGGTTTTAGTTCACTCTCAAGTGGAAGAGAAGACGAATATTGTGTCGAAGAGGCTACTTCAAACTTAACACTCTCTGACGAAGGAGTAGGATCGGGTGGAGATGACATCGACTTAGCCACATTAACCTCACTCTCCAAAGGAAGAGTGGGATGAACTATTTGTTATTCACTCTCTAAATCAATAGTTTGATTGACCGAGGATGAGACCGGATCGAGCACTTGGTCAATCAATGGGATGTCAAGGGACAACTTAATATAACCCGTTGGAAGCCATTTTTGAGGAATAGTAATATATTCCAGCAACTTGCTTCATCCATGCGAGGAAAAATGTAGGAGCAGTGCATATCCTTACATAGAAATAAAGGATATCTGACCTTTCCTTTATGACTCTTGACCGCAGAGTCATTGGTTGACGGGGCCTCATCAACATAATGACTAGAGACTGATGACACGACCTATTTAGACCACACTTCTAACACCTGGGAAAGACAAAGACAGTCCTTGATAAGGTGATAACCCTTGCAAATTATACAATGGAACTTGGGTTTACATGAGCTGGAAATAGGTACATCAATACTCCCATCATGATGATCAGAGGCTGGTGGGCTTCCAACATGACGATAATAGGTTGGAGCTATGACCTTCTGCTTAATTTTATTCTTCTTAGCCTTCATTTTTGTCTTCTTCTTACCCACCTTTTTACTAACATCAGATTTTTCAATAGGTGAAGAGGAAGAAAGGGAAGTCGATTCAACATTCAAGGAAGAAGGAGAAGGGTTAACATGAGGTTGATTCTCATGCGTTAAAGGGCCTTGATCTGACAGAAAAGGTGCATTTGGTATAACAGGGTTGGTGAATAACCACATAGGTAATCCTATAGTCAATCTGGGAAGGTTCAAAATTGCCATGAAGGGAGGACCAACAGCTCCACAAGGGGGAGAAACAAAAGACATACCCTGAAAAGGGGTCTCTTGACTGGTGGTCCCAGGAAAGTATCCCATATCTGAACTCTCTAAGAATATATGAAGTACCACACAAATAAAACACTACTCAACTCTAAAATCCACAAGAAAACTGTGTGAATAGGACTGGATCAAAATCTAGGATTCTCACGGGATTATCAGGGCTTCACAACTCGCTATATACAGCAAGGTCCAACAGTAAAACATGACAAGGAGGATTGGGACCATACCCTTTCTTGAATACCCGACTAACAGGATGTCACATGCATATTAATTTCCCCAATTGTTGTTCTTAGTGTATTGTGAGGCCAAGACGGACAAAATGTTAACTCAGTTGGTCACAGGAATCCTAAGAGGGTCTCCTAATATACACTAGGTACGGGGGAGCTCAACTCCATAGTGGTGATGTCTAATGCACAACCGTACAAAAAGGGTCATCCGATATACAATCAATTATGTAAAGTACCTTTTGATATACCTCAAGGGTATGTTAAAGGTCGTTCCATATACCAACGATATGTGGAAGAACCACACACTCCCCGGGATGTAGTGCAGGAAATAAATGAATGCTTCCAGGCTGAAACACGCCACTACCTTACACATAGTTACTAAATTATTTTAATCCTAATATAGCATCAATTTTATCTTATGCGGTTAAGTGGATTCATGAGGTGTAGACAGGAAATGTAAAAAGAATGCAAATCCTAGCTACATGATGATGCACATTTCTCTTTTAATGAAAGATACCTAAGGTAGGGAAATATTTTTCTGTTAAAGAAGACAGAAATTAGAGATCTAAGAAAACCAAGTTCTATTCAAATCCAAATATGAATCTTTAAATACCAACATCAACCACAATTCTTGAACACACCTATGAATTCTCTATGAATTTTGTTTGAGTTTTCTGTTCAAACAAACATGAATTTGAACAGTAAGGAAAATAAAAAATTCTTTCCTAGAGTGCACTAATTCTAACTTTGTGCAATAATAGTCCAAAAAGTCTAAATCAAATCAAATATACAACAAATCTCAACAATGTATAAAACAAAGTAGGGAGGAACTTTGATTTTCAAATGCATGCATCAAATTGAAACTTGATAACTATACTCTTTTCAGATATACAAATAGAAAATGAGAGAATATCTACCGCACTCTATTCATTCAACAATCAAAAGGAAAGTGACAAGCACCCAAAAAATTCCAAAACACTCAAGATTGCTCCAAAAAAAACAAAATGCCACCAAAACTCAATGATTGAGGGGAGGAAGGGTTTGGAGATCAGATATGACTATCCAAACAGATCTAAAGAGTTATGGAAATGTGATTAGGAATACAAAGGAAGAACTAATAGTGGAAAACAAGGAAATCTAAGATAATCGCTAAGTTTCAAATGGCAGTCGCACCTTCCTATACTGAACCAGAGCACTTGGAAGGGGCCAACGCACTTTCCTACACTGCACCAGAGCACCTCGGGGGGGAAGTCACACTTCCAACACTGTGAAAGAGTTCCAGTAGTGCATTGTCTCTTAAGGCAAAGAGTGTTGGTGCTATTTCTACACAACCTAGGTGCATCGGTGGAGAAACAAGTAGGATAAAAGCTAGATCTCCTACGAGAGAAGGGAAGGAAGTGTGATAGTGATCCAAACAGCATCAAGAGGATGCAAGACACTCTGTAAAGACAAAATCCAAATGAGGGAGGGTATCTGAATGCTAGCAAAAGGATTTATAAAAAGATATAAAATCAAAAACAAAATAAATCATATCTATGTTCATTCCCGAGTATGGTCGCCAAATTTGTTATTGGATAAATTTACTCAAGCGAACTCAAGCCGGATATCCCTAGTCCAAGTGGATCTAGAAAAAATCAAGTACATAATACAATATACTTTCCTAGATCAAATATAAATCCAAGTTAACATATAGATCACCTACTTGAGGTATGCAAATGCTCTTCTCTCTTTGTTGATCCAAGCTTTAGAGCCTTCAAATCTTGAGTTGCAAAATCCTGTAAAGCAAGTGGAAACAAGAAAACAATACGTGTGTATCCAAACATGAACTGATCTAAGATAACAGTTAAGGAAGAAATCTCTAAACATCATCAACACAAAAAAAAAAATTGGAAACAAATTTGTATTACTGTAATCAAGGGAACACAGAATTACAAAGAGAAGGAGTATCACAACCTAGCCTTAACGTTGAAACCTTCCATAAGTCAATCCAAACCAAGCCTCTAAAGGATGATAGAAATCCTCCCAAAAGGATGATATGGATCACTTAGAAATTACACCATCATAAGAGTACCATAGTCCTTCCTCCCTTCACAATGGAGAGAGGGTTCAATTTATAAGGCTAAAGGGATAAAGTAGGTTGAGGATTCAGAGGAGGGGTCTAAGGCATATTCCACATAGTTTAGGGAATTGAATGCCACCTCACCTAGATGATATGGATAGTCCTCCATCTCATCCACATTTGAGAATATCCTCGAAGCTTTTGTTTTTTCCCTCTAAACACCATCAGCAAACCTTTCATGAAGGGAAATAACATCGACACACCTTTCATGAAGGGAAAGAGCATTGGCACACCTTTCATGAAGGAAAAGAGTGCCAACACACCTTGTAGGAGGGGAAAGAGTGCCACCGGCGCTTCTATCATGAAGGGAAATAGCATTGGTTCACCTTTCCTTTGGAGAAAGAGCGCCTACCTTCTTAGAGGGGAAAAAAGCAAAGGAAATAACCTCCTATCTAATGTCATTAATCCAAGGGAACTTTAGGTATTGAGGAATAGGGTTAACACATGGCTCAACATGATGAGATTTCAGTGTAACAAAATGTGCAGTCTAAGTTATGTCTTTTTGTGTTACATGGTTATCCAGATAGTGTTTTAGAAAAGTAAGTCAAGATCTAGTGTTATCTTGATCTGTCAATGACTTAGCCTTTATGAAAGACTATGACAAAAGAATGGCGATAAACAACAGTTGAACTGGAAGAAGTAGGACCAGCATCACCAGTTTAATCAACACCAATTGAACAAAAGGTCATAGTTAGAGCATTCATAGCATTATTCTAAGAGCAGTTAAACCAAGAGCATTCTCGAAATCATCATTATTTATGGCAGTTGAATCAACAGTTACCGTAGTAGTAGCAAGAGCATTTTCAACAGCATCACCACCAGCAGTTGAAGCAGGATAACTAGTTTTTGGAGCAGTTAAAAGAGTAGTACCACCAGCAGCAGTTCCATCAGCATTTGAACTAGCATAACCGGTCCAATATCAATTGAAGGAGTAGTGTTCCCAGAATCAGCAATTTAACCCGCAGATTCACATATTATCTTCATAATTCTTGGCACCAAAATACCAGCAGATTCATGTATTATCTTCATAATTTGTGGCAACAACAGGATTACCAGGAGCACTAGTTGAACAAACATGACTAGACAACAGGTAAGGAATTTTATTTTCATTACTGAGTATTTTGAGTTTGATGAAGATGCCACGTCCAACTAACACCAGCAAGAACTACCATTTTATGCATGAATACTAACCAAACTTAGAGACAGAGGCGATGGTATAGAAAATTCCAAATGCTAATGATTATGTCAAGGCTAGATGATGCCAAATGCTAATTATTGTGGTGTCAAGGCCAGACAGTGCCAAGACGAGGTAATGCAATAATTAGTGGCACATGCACTTAATGCATGCATAGATTCTTAGAGTCCATAGGTAACATTGGAATATTTTGAAAAGATGGAGCTTAAACATTTAATGTTAGCGAGGTAATGTTATATTTTTCCTTAACATTATTTTACCTTTCAATATGTTATATCCAATTTTCCATATGTTATCAATCTTTTGAACATAATATTGGATTAATTTGTGTTTGGAGTTTCCCCTCACCTCAATTCGAGGCCAAATAAGAGGTCGAAGTTATTGATTGGTGGACAAAAAGGTGTTGTAAGAGTCCAAGTTGATGATTGGTTGAGATCATGGTGGTGTAAATACTTTATTGAAAACTTTTGATTAAAATAAAGGTGGGGTGAATAATCAATTGAAAACTTATGGAAATAGTTACATGATTGCATAAATTTTCGTGTCAAGATTAATAGAACAACGGCAAGTAGATTCATTGAGTCCCTGCTAGCCGAAGGAAGGGACTAATAAGAGAGCTTAAAGCTCTAGTTGGGAGATTAGGTTGAGTTGAAGAATAGGTAAAATTATTTATTGATTGTAACCTCTTTATTAATTTGGTTCAATGAAACCATTGTATAATTTCATTGACCTAAAAAAAATGATAACAATATATTGGCATGTAAGTAGATTTACAAATATGTGCACTTCAATATTTTTAGTTTATAAATGTGTTATAATATATTTTAAATTTAAACATTTAAAATATATAAATCTCTCTTCTATTTTAAAGAAATTAAATAATTAAATAGTTTTCTTCTTATGGAAGAACATCATTTGAATCCCACAAAATATACAAAATACATGGTGCATGGACATTGTACATACATAGCTATTGTGCCACTTTATTTTATTATGAGTTGTACTCATCTATAGTGTAAGTACGTCACATACATGTCTTATTCACATTGTGAAGAGGAGGACGAGATAGTAGATACATAGAGAAAATAAGTAGATATGAGAGGAGAGGAGAGGAGAATAGATACAGAGACACAGTCCTTACAGATTATACGAAGTTTAGCTAGAAGGAAGCCAGGAAATGTTGTCATCGGGAAAGAAGTGGCAAAAGATGCACCACCAGGCTTGACATTGAGCAATTTGAAGACCAAGTGTTGAGGATTCCACCAATAGGTGTCTCTATGACATACCACAATTACTTCTCTAGTGGTTCCATCCTCTCCCTTGAGAGAAACCTGCCTAGTGATGGTGTTGTGTGTTTCATGGAAGTAGTAGACAACATATGCATATGGTTGTGTGTGATAAAGCATGGAATTGGAACTAGGTTTGCTTCATGAAGGAATCCCAGTGATCATATATTTATGGATCTTGGGTATATTCGTCACTAGCACATTAACACAAATAGTTTCCTGTAATTATAATGAGCAATACTTGTTTGTTTCCTATTATATTTTTTTTTTCAGTGTGTATTATTCATTCATTTACACTGCATTATAATTAAGAATCTGATTGCACTCATTGTATGAAGATCTAATGGCACAATAATTCTAATAGAGGAAGCTTCGAAAAAGGGAAAGTAAAGCAGGAAATACACTATATCGACAGAAAGTATGCGCATAGACAATATGAAATATTTAAAACTAATTTCTATTATTACTTACTCTCCATGAATGTTGATTGATTGTTACAATAATGTACATGTTTATATAGAATGTTGAGACGCTTGGGCCACTACCTATTACGTTCAGTTACAAGAGAGGTTATAACGGTTCAGAAGTTCAACCATTGCAGACAACTGGAAGACAGAGAGACATTGTGTCGATGTTCAATAGTCATCAGTGCCGACAAGGCATGTCAATATGTTATATGTCAAACACGAAACCTGTCGAGGTTGTCAAGGTCGGTTGTGTCAAGGTTCAGACTTGTCAAAGCTAATGTTGAACCTGTAGAAGTAGTCGGTGTACTCAAGGTAGTAAAAGTTCTAGAGTTTGTCGAGGTTCAACAACATGCCAATTGTTGGTTGGATCAATCATGTTTATAATGGAGAGGCAAGTGTGTCGAGCTTGCCGATATTGTGGTTTTTGTGGAAGATAGAGTCGAATGGTGGTTCCCAAATCTTGTTGAATTTCCTCAATAATGCCAAATTTTCTCTCATTTTGGGCCCTATAACACAAACACCACCAACATAAGCTCATATCCTTGTTTGTCTTCCTCCATAGATCTTACACTCTCATATTGGGATACATTTTTCTATTTCCTAAAACCTCCACATAATTTTCATTTAGGTGAAGAAGAAACTCATTTTTCAAGCTCTCATATCCTTCATAAATCTCTCACAGTTCCCTTCCTCGAAGACGCTCAACAAGGGCACCATTTCTTTAAGCTAACCACACCACATTTCATGTAAATCTCCTCTCTAATTATTTCTAGAAAGTGAAAATTAGGGTATTAAAAGGAAATTTAAAAAAATAGTGTGCCTCACATGAAACCAATATACTTCTTTATCACAACAAAATCACTTCTATGTCATGTATTTAGATGTTTCTTGACCAACATGCAAGTTTGTATTTTGACCAGTTGGAGACCCTTTTGATCATGAGGGTATATTCATTAGTTTTGCATATTTTCAAGCTGCTATCTTTGGACAAAGAGGGAACCCCACGAAAGGATATATTTTTAGATAAAAGTTATCTTATCTACTTTTCTTTGAGATCATATACTTTATTCTTTTTCTAGATAGTAGCTGAACTAATTTTTGTAGGAAGAAAAAGTAGAGAGGATGAAGGAGACTCACGGTCACGAGTTCAAATCTCTTGATTTCCTTATGATTAGGATTTGTCATCATGGCCAGCAATTTACCACATTTACAATCCATGGATCATGAGGAAGTACTAAGACGGTTTTCCATGATATTTTATTTAGAAAATAAATATTATCCATGAAACTAAATCACATGCACGTCTTGATAGTGATTAGGAAATGTCCATGCACCAATGAAAAAAAAATGCCACCAAGGAGGTGAAGTATAACAGTTTTTGGAATTATACATAAGACAAGTATAATGTCTTGAACAATATTTTAAATGGTGGATACTATAAAACCACCGCTAAAAACACCTTTCCCATTTGTGCCCTTTCCACTACATCCCAAAGAAACTTAAGATGAAATAGGCAAGTAAAAAGTGGTCACTCAATGAAACCATGTGGAAACGAAAGAAATAAGCATTCATGCACCTTGTAAATGGTTCATAATGGCATGACGGGAGTTTTATCACACTTCATAAAATGACATTGAAGGATTATTCGCTAACAATTAACTCCAATATGTGAACCAAAAAGGTGAGGACATTTCACATCACAATTAAGATGATAATAATTAAAATCACCAAATACACACACTAAACTCAAGCACATAATAAATTCACCTAACTCACATACACAGGTGACACACCAAACTCATGAACATAATATATGCACCAATTCTATTGTAATTTGAATTTAACTTGATTAGTGTCAATTCTATTTCAATAATTTTACAAAAAAAAAGTCAGATTCAGATGATGAAGATAAAAGATTGCAAACACTAGTTTTATATGTTTATAACCTTTAAGACTACTTACTTAGATCGAATATTTGATTGTTGATCTTATAGAATATTGTTCTGAAGAAATATGGAGAGTAAAAACTCAAAGCAGTGGTTTCTCTATTTATGACTTAGATAATTTCAAATGCATCACAAGAACAAAATGTAAGGATATTCTACAACCTTGGAGAGAAGTGGAAGTCCTAAAGATTTCATCTTTGACCAAGGATAGATGATACTAAAGGAGAGATGAATTGGCCAGATATTTTGATCCCCAATCAAATAAGCTTCCTCTACTGCTAATATATGAGAGGGTCCCTCCATATGTTTTTTGTTGCTAGGAGAGGTTCATACAACCAAGTTAAAATCAATCTTTCAAATCTTGGAATCTTATTCACATTCAAAAGTTTTCCTATGCATGACCTATGTTGTGGCTTAAGGCCCCACACATGGAATGTAAGGCTTAGAGATAGAGTACATGGACTGAGAACCTAGTTTTTTGCACCAAACTATTCCCTTATCCCCAAGAAAAATATCAATTTTCTCAAACTTTGAATCACCACAATATCAAACTTGGAGGCGAAATATTATGTATTATGGGCATGTATGATTACTTGAGTGACAAAACATTTCATGTGATTCCAATAGAAATATATGTTATGGCCTAGTGCCTTGCCTTTTATCCCTAGATCATGGCATGGGAATCAAGAAACAACTTTAGTATGGTAATTCTCAAAATAATGGACATATTTCACTCATATGCAAAATATTTCTTTTTTATGGCATATGTGGTCATTTCAGGTGCTACACATGACCCATGAGACCTAGAGGAAATCTCAAACCATAGCGTGGTTGTAAAAAAATATTCATGGTGTTATACATCTCAAAATTGCCACCATATACCACTCATAAGCCAAAAATTCTCTCTATAAGGCCTATGTAATGGAGTCTCGCCCTGCACAAAGTTAGGGGTCATTTATGGGTAATTATGGGTAAATGAAGGGTAATTAGGGATTAATTAGTGATAATTTAGGGGTAATTTGTTGTCAATTCAGTGTAATTAAGGGTCATTTAGGGGTAATTATTGGTTAATGACATGTGGTAATTAGGGGTTAATAAGGGGTCAATTATGAGATAATTAGGGTTTAATTAGTGGTAATGAGGGGTCAACTATGGATTAACTAGGGGAAATTAATGGTACCTATGGATAAATTATAGGTATGTAGGGGCCATTTAATCCCAAGGGATTAGCTAAACTAGTGGTTTTCCATGATGTTGGGCATTTAGTTAGGTTTATGGCGGCATGTACCCATTTTGAATGCTTGTGTGTGAAGAACACTAGTCTACATCGATGGGTTTACGAGGGAAGATACCCTCTATGAATGTTTGGAAATATCCATTGGGTTTCTCCATAATGTTTTCCTTGGAAAAAAGTAGGGATCATTTAGAGGTTATCAAGGGTTAATTAGTTGTAATAATGGATTATTTAGGATCAATTACTAGTTAATAGGGGTGAACTATGGGGTAATTAGGAGTTAATTAGCTGTAATTAGAGGTCAATTATGTGTTAACTAGGGAAATATAATGGTACCTACGTGTCAATTATGCTTAAGTAGGGGCCATTTAAGCCCAAGGGCTTAGCTAGACTAGTGGTTATCCACGATGTGGGGCATTTAGTTAGGTTCATGGTGGCATGTGCCCATTTTTTACTCCTTATGTGTGCGGAACACTAGTTTACATCGATGGATTTACTAGGGAATATGCCTTCTATGAATGTTTGGAAAAATCCAATAAGTTTCTCCATGAGGTTTTCCTTGGAAAAAAAAGTAGTGGTCATTTAGAGGTTATCAAGGGTTAATTACTAACATAAGCATGGATTATTTATGGGTAATTAGTGGTCAAGTAGGGGTAATTTTGGTGCATTTAGTGATAATTATGGGTATTTAATGGTCAATTATGAGGTTAATTAGGGG
>LPNX010562001.1:33515-116406 GCA_001517045.1 Pseudotsuga menziesii | reverse complement strand
CCCCCCCCCCCAAGTCATGAGAATTGAATTTTTGACAACAATCATTAAAAAACGACCTCCAAATGTAAAATTCTAAAATTTTAATGGTTTTTTTTCAAAAAAACTCCTTCAAACATATATTTAGGAGTAGCCTTTCTAACCCCCCCTAAACATCATGAGAATTTAACAATTGGAGCCAGGTTTTTATAGACCATTGCCAAAAATTCAATTCTCAAGACTTTTAGAGGGATGGATTTTTTAAAAAATCCTTGAAAATGTCTTTAGTGGGGGAAGTTAGAAAAAACCTCTAAATTTCATGAGAACTAAACTTTTGGGGATGTTTTCGAAATAAACTCCCCCAAAAGTCTAATTCTCATGAATTTTTTTTCGGGGGGGGGGGGGGGGGTTAAAAACCGCCTTAAAAAACACCTTCAGATGGGGTCTTTCTAACCCCCCCACCATCCTTCCCCAAAAGAAAAAAGGTCCAATTCTCGGGACTTTTGAGGGTGAGTTTTAGGAACCGCTCGCGAAGACCTAATTTGTTTTTTGAGACAGGGGGGCATTAGAGGAAATTTGGGGTCTAAAATGGGCCTTATAAAAAAATGTGCGATGGATGAGTTGGATAGAGTTGTATTTTTTAAGCCAATATATTTTAGAATCTCTGGTCAACCATTATGGTTGAGTTGAACATATAATGCTTTTGTGTCATAATTTTATTTGACAGTAGCTAACTCCACATTAACCTCACCTTGGTTACGATCATAAAATGATCATCTCAAAATATGATATATATACTTGAAATAATAAATATATAATATTTTATTTGATCATTACTTCCAACTCATTTAAAAAATAGTTCTTGCATTGATTAAAATTATAGTGGAGACATTTTGAAATACTAAAAGCATTTACTAATCAATATTTAAAAAACAAAACTAAATAGTATTTAATTTTAAAAGGACTTATCTTGACATACTGAATAAAAATATTTAGTAATTTTAATATTCTTGTCCATTATTTGGGATAAACCATAGTTTAGTTAATATTTAGAAATTTGCAATTTTACATTTACACTATAAATCTTCTATGTCGTTTAACAATGTTTTTTCAATATTTTTTAATAATAACAAAAAAAGACATTACAAATACTTAAAAAAATATAATGTTTTTTTATAAAAAATTATTAATGGTTATAACACATATTTCATTAAATTTGTAATTATTTAGTGGATCTAGAATTTTGAACTTCCGCTAGATTGAGTTCTTCCAAAATGAAAAAAGTCATAGCCTTTGAATCTTTACATAATTTCTATTAATATTATTTATAGTTTGTATTAAATGTTAAGTTGATTAAATTATTTTATAACATAATACCAACATTGTATTTGTTATTACAACAATTATAAATATTGTCATAGTAATTATTTTTGTCTTTGTTGAGTATGTTGTTTTATTTTTGGAAGTTGGCACCACTTATAATCAAAACGAGAAAATATTTTATGACTTTAAAGTCTAAGTTTTACCCTTGTAATTATTAAAATAAATTATAAATTAAAGTAGCAACATAATTTATTATTATTATTGTTGGTAGTGGTAGTGTATTAAAAACTAAGTTGATGAATGTTTACTTTATGAATAATAGATTAACATGAGAAATTTCTTACCTATAAATTTATTTAATGATATTGATGATAGTAAATCATCCCTTCTTTATTAATATTAATTATTTTAACAATCAAAATCAATTATGAACTAGAAAAGCATTAGTGCAATACAGTTTGATTTTTTTCATATACACGAGGAAAGGGGGAAAACCAATTGAATTAATTATTGCAAGTGTTCATTATTTATTTATGAAGTATTTGAACAATGTGTTTAATTGAAAAGAGAATATTTATATTGAAAATATAGATATCTTACAATATTTATATTATCGTTAGATTTTAAATCATCTATTAATTTATGTTAGGGCACCGAGGAATCGAACCACCATCGTCCTACTTGTAATGTAGGTGCTCTTCCTTTGAGCTAGCACCCTTTACAACATGAGGGGAGAGGGATTGTGTTAACACCTGAATTACATCTTTCTAATCCTCTATGACAAATCAAAATGATGAAAATATTAGACTTTGATTCTTTCAAAATGATGAAATTCTTAGACTTTGATTTCTTACATAATTTCCATTAATATTATCTGTAGTTTGTATCAAATGGTAATTTGATTAAGTTTATGTAATGAGATTAATATTGTATATGTTACTATGATTAAGCAATTGAATTATAATTTGATATGGTAACTAATACATTGTTGGTGTTGAGTTCCTATACTAGTAGAAGGTTGGCAATATTTTAGAATGACCCATTTAATAACTATTTAATGACATAATATAAATGTGTTTGTTACTATAACAATTTTAATTCTCGACGTAGCAAGCAATATTGCATGTGTTGAGTATCATGTTGTAATATATTAGAAGGTGCAACATTTTATAAGTGACAAGAAAAACTATTATATATTAAGTGTTACTATGCTAAGTTTATTATTTTAACGATAAAAAACAATTATGCGTTAGAATAGAAATATAATTTATTTATATTACTATTATTTATATTTTCTAATAAAAGTTAAGTTGATCAATGGTTATATCACGAAAAATAGATTGCATAAGATTTTTTTACATATTATTATTAAAGTTATTTAATGACATTAATAATCAATGTCTGTTGCTATTATTATCTTTTAATTTCATTTAATTGAAATTATGTTAACTAATGTGTCTAGGTTGAAGTCTTTTTTTACTATGATGTTTTATTTTTTGAAGATGACGCCACTTGATAGAGGACAAGAGAAAATATTTTTATGACTTAGAGTAAAATAGGTTTTATCTTAGTAATGATTAAAATAAGTTATGAATTAGAATAGAGACATACTTTATTATTATTGGTGGTGGTGGTGGTGGTGGTGTATTAAAAACTAACTTAATGAATGTTGATTTTATGAATAACATATTTATGCGAGATATTTTACCTATAAATGTATTTAATGATATACTTTGATTATCATTAATATTTATATTTACATATTAAAACAAAAGTCACCAATATTTGACTAGTGAATTATTAATAATTTGTGCAAGAAATTTCTTACATAAGATAAAGTTATTTAACAACATATTAATATTGTGTTGTGACTATTATTAACTTATGTAGTATTGACATTAAATGTTAATACTTGCCTATTGATTTTTGGGATTAAGCTATGTGAAAGATTTTCAAACCATAATTAATTTTACATTGTTCCCCCGACGATCATGCGTGGAGTGCCCACTTGAAATGTTGTTTTGAAAAAATCACTAACAACTTAATCCAGAAAATCATTCATAATGATGACAAACTTTGAAATCCCACACTCTGAAAATGCTACTACTTTGTCTTTGTTGAGTATAATATATTACACTAGTACAAAGTTCGTACCACTTTAAAGTCTACATAAGAAAATATAATATTAATTAGAGTGTAAGAGAGTATAACAATTAAATTTATATCAATTATAATAACAACTAATAGGGAAAAGTCACTTCAAACCTTATTGCAAGTGCCTTACATTTATTCACAGAGGAAGTCTAGAAGATGTTTTAAGGTTCATTATTGAATATGATTATGCACATTTGATATAGTGACATGTTGAGTTTATGTAAAAAACAAATTTAAAAGTTAAAAATTGAATGGTGTTATATAATTCACATAAAGTACCATCACATGAATTAACATAGAAGTTGAACCAAAATTTTCATATTAGCAAATAATATAAAATTCCTCAAAAAATGTTTGAAGAGAATATTTGATATACAACCAACATTGAAAAGTGTTTCTTCTTGTATATTAATAGCTCATTCAAATAGAAAATTACATTCATGAATCATCTCCACCTAATATCCTTATATTCAGTCAAGCAAATCAATTACAACTTGTACACCACATTTATTTATCGTGGTCTTTCTGCAATCTTCTTTCTTTTGCATCCATGCCCAAACTATGGTATTAACTGGAATAGATCCAAGTCATGTGTCATCAAGGTTTGGTACCCAAATCATCTTAAGATTTACATGAAGAGTCTCACTTTCATCATTCTGGAAGATATATGAGGTGGTGTTTTCCATCCAAATCATCTCTCCTTCATCCTCAGTTCATGATCTAACTAGCAACATCTTTTTTTCTCAACTTCAATCATAGGATTGAATCTTGGCTTTAGCTTGTTGCACTTGGGTCCAACATATACCAGTTCATCCGTCACATTATCAAAATCTCCATCCATAATACTTATATTACATGCAGTGCATTAAATCTCACATGGATTGAATTGTCTTTGTGATGCAATGTATTTGATGATAATGTCTAACATTAATTAAAGCTAACATGATGTTACTACTTAATGATTGATTTTTTGGATTAATTTATGTGAAATATTTTGAGTCCATAATGAGTTTTTCATGGTTCCAGTAACAAGCATGGGTGGAGTGTCCACTCAAAACGTTGGTCTAAAACACACACACAGTTTAACCCAAAAAACCAATCACAATGATTCCAAACTGATAAAACCTGCACACTCAAAATGTTAGTACTGTATTTATTGAGTACAAGTTAATATACAAGTACAAAGTTGGCACCACTTTCAAGTCTACACAAGAAAATGTAATTATGAATTTGAATGCAACATCGTAGTACAATTAAATTTATATCAACTATAATAACGAATAATAGGGAAAACTCACTTCAAACCTTATTGCAAGTGCCTTACATTTATTCACAAAGAAAGCCTATAAGATGTTTTAAGGTGCATTCGCATAAAGTATCATCACCTGAATTAACATTGAAGTTGAACCAAAATTTTCATATATGCAGCAAATAATATAAAATTCCTCAAAAGGTAGCTTGAAGAGAATATTTGATATACTACAAACATTGACAACTTTTTCTTCATGTATATTAATTAGTCATTCAAAAAGCAAAATTACATTTGTGAATCATATCCACCTAATCTCCTTATATTTTCTCAAGCAGATCAAGTACAACTTGAGGATGAATATTTCCACAATTAATCTTAATGACAAAGAGAGTTTATGGAATTTAATTGTGTGTATTGAAACGTCCCTATGTTTCGAGTGGACACTCCACCAATCATCAGGGGAACAAAATGAAAACCTCAAAGTGGTATTGAAGAGAGTGAGCAAAAGCTAATAATAAATAAGGTAAGGGTTGTGTACATACATTAATGAATATAATTATGCACATTTGATATAGTGAGATGTTGTGTTAATCTAAAAGACAAATTGAAAAGTTAAAATTTGAATGGTGTTATCTAATTCGCATAAAGTATCATCACATGAATTAACATTGAACTTGATGGGAAATTTTCATATATGCGGTAAATAATATAAAATTCTTCAAAAAGTCACTTGAAGAGTATTTATTATACTACAAACATTGAAAAATGTTTCTTCATGTATACTAAAAGTCATTCAAAAAGAAAAATTACATTCATGAATCATCTCCACCTAATATCCTTATATCTGCTCATGTAGATCAAGTATAGCTTGTAGACCACATTTATTTATCTTGGTCTTCCTACAATCTTCTTTCTTTGGCACCCATGCCCAAACTATGGTATTAATTGGAATAGATCCAAGTTCTGTGTCATCAGGATTTGGTACCCAATATTGTTCTAAAATGTTTCCCTTGTATTTCCCTGAGCTAGGTTGCCACCAATCAATATTTATATGAAGGGTCTCTCTATCATCGTCCTAGAATATATCTGAGGAGGATTTTTCCATCCAAATCATCTCTCCTTCATCCTCATTTCTTGATCTAACAACATCTTTCCTTCTCAACATCAATTCTAGGATCGAATGTTGTCTTTGACTAGTTGCACCTGGGTCCAACATATACCAGTTCATCTGTCACATTATCAAAATCCCCATCCATAATACTTGATATTGCATAGAGTGCATTACCATCGACGTTAACATTTTTCCTTGTCTTGGGTGAAAAATCATCAGAAGAAGAATCACTTTCATCCAAGGGTGTATGGTCATTGTAGATTCCATCTAATGCATCAAGAACTCTTTTCCAATACTCTAGTTTTTTATTACATTCCTTTGTAGCAATTGGTTCATTCTCATTTCCAATAGTCTCTTTCCACATTTTAATGTATGATGTTATCCATTCCTTTAGTTCTTTTAAATAAACATAATTGTCTTTGGGATGTAATAAATATGGCTTCCCTGTGGGAAATATAGGTCGACCTTCATCATCTATATTGCAGAACTCAACTAGTTTTGACCACTCAATGTCTCTGATGGATTCTTTATACCTCATAATTGGAACATCATTGAGTACAAGAAATTGGAAGTATTGGACATTAAGATGTCCAGCTACTGCATTTTCCCCCTCTTTGATGTACCCATTAGGAAAATTTTTGAAGTCATACACTTTGTCAAATACGTTTAGGTGGAAATCCTCGTTTTTCTTCTATTGTGCGATATGTATCCATCATCTCAAGTAAAGAATATATATCTTTAATTTTCAAGTTGGAAGACATTCTTCCATAGGTTCCATCTATGTATTCATGGGTGTGCCCCACAATCAAGAATCCAACCTCAATAGTGATGAAGACACCAAGTGCAATTAATAGTGATAGAAACATGAAAACATAACAATTCTTATTATCAATAGCTACATTTTCCAACTGTAACAACAAATGTGGAGGAAGAGGTTTAAAATCAAGATTTTGATTTTTTGATCTTCCATTTTAAGATAGGAAAGCATCCTTGTACACTCTACATTTTGAGTAAATAGAGTTTTGAAGTAATGCATCTGAAAGTGGGTTTCTTGAACTTCCACTCTCATAAAGTAAATCACCATACATATCAAGGCGTGGGTCTTCAAGGTCCCTCAAGCACTTTGCAATAGATGTAATGGTAAATTGTGATCCCATGTGTACAAATGGTAGGGAGAAATGGCCAAAACCGCCTGTGCTATGCCCATGTGTTAGCATAACTGTAAACAAAAAACTTACCCAAGTTTGTTCCTGCAACAGATTTTGATTTGACACGTAATCTTGGGATTGAAGTCTTTGTTTTTTCCATTTTATCATGGATAATGTTCAAGTATTCCTTTGGATACCGGTCTAACATAATTATGTGGGCATAGTAGCAATATCTTCCACACATAACAATCTTGTTATGTTTCTTCAGTCTAGCTCGTGCCTTTTCTTCCAACTCTTTTGTAGTTGATGTCTTCATCTGTGCTTTCAACACAATACATTCACTACATTTACTGAACTTAGTGTTCTTTGAGAATGCCACATCTGGAAAATGAGTATTCCAAATCTTGCTCATTGTTGGTTGTGATATTGATGGAAAATTGAGCTCTTGAAGAGCCTCATTGGTCTCTTTTAACAAAGAACTTTTGGTGTACGTTGATGGAAACAATATTAAAGGAGCAGACATTCCATATTCGTCAACTTGTCATGTTTGGTTCGGTGAAAAATCTGAATTATCCATTACAATTTTGTGCAATATTTCTATGGCTGCCACAATATGTGCAGTGCTTTGCATTTGTTGGTGTTACCATGAATTCCTTTGACATGTCCTTGTTGAAAATTATGTTGGTAAGTATAGAAGGTCCTTTGAGGAATATTATGTATCTTGTACCATGCTTTCTTACAAATAATATCTCCATTAAACCTCATGTCATTTACTTTCCTAGTAGTAGGAGGTAGGCCATGTCCATGGCTCTTTGACATGATTGTGTTGGAAAGGAGTGAATTCAAGACAAATTCCCTAATGCCATTTTTATTTAAGAGTTTCATACCCCTTATAGTAGTTGCAATGTCTTTCCTATCCACATGTTCAATACAATCTTGTTTGTAGCATTCATCTGCTTCCAAAATTCAAATTTAATTATCTTCATCTCTTTGTATTTGAAAGTTTCCATCTTTTTTTCTATCCACAACTCATTTAATCCTTTTATATGGCCTCATTGTGTGCATATAAATTGATTCTAGATCTTTGTCATTATAAAGATCACCATCCCATGTTTTTAAGGGACTTATTTCCTCTATAATATCCCATACCACCATTTTCTTTGGGTGCCTCCTTGAAATTTTCATTCACCCTTAAAATATCACCTTCATTTTCCACCAACTTATTTATTAGCCATCTAACCCAACAATGTATAGACTTATCCCCAATCCTACATCTTTCACAAGTTCTATCTATGTCTTCCACAAAAACACCAAATTCCTTTTCACCTAACATTTCACTCTCAACCATGTCATCCTCATGGACATTAACTATGATCGTTTGGCAATGCACATGCTTGTTCCCATGCTTTCATGTGTAAGAGAAACATTTTTACATGTGAATGGAAGCCTATCTTGGGGAGTATTTACTGGATGATCATGACAATGAGTTTCCAAATCTAATTCTTGCCAAATATCATAAGATCCCAATGCACCCCCTAGTGTATCCTCAAATCCTATTGGATGTGGCAAAAGAGCATCATGTTTTAATACCTTATCAATGTTAACCACTATGGATCATTTATTTACCATCCTTCAATGCACTTTATGACCAATATGTGTACTGAATATGGATCCTTCACCCACCTTCACTCCACATTGCAAAAGATCTACCTTGGTCTCCAATAGAAAATGCAAAAGAGACATTTGCACCTATACAGAAAATTAAACAAACTTAGTATTTGCTCAAAAAAACAAGTAATGTACTATCAAAAACACTTAACATGTGCTTCAAGATTTTGATTTACCTTTGTTATGCCTCAAATCTATGATCTTCCATGGATGTAAGTCCCCTTCATCAACATCTTCCATAATCAAATGTGGTTCAATGACATCAATTATCAAAACCATAACATATCCTACATTAAGCCTTTCTCCACCATAAGTAGTTTTCAATCTAACGAAACCACATCATCATCGATCACATAGCACTGTGATGGATATCTAACTGGAGTTAGCTTTCATCCTTAAATCATTGCATGGTGAGTGAAATCTAATGTGTGTTAGCTTTCATAATGTAGTTTTCCATCTAGCATAACCACATTGCCATCGATCACAATGCACCAGATGGAAAACTAGCTAGAGTTAGCTTTCATTCTTAAAACATTGCACGGTGAGTAAAGCTAATGTATGTTAGTTTTCATAAGGTAGTTTTCCATCTAACACAACCACATTGTTATCAAATACATTACACCATGATGGAAATGTAGCTGGATTTAGATTTCCTTCTAACAACATGTCACTATAAGGGAAAGCTTATGTGTGTTAGTTCATTACACCATGATGGAAAACTAGCTAGAGTTAGCTTTAATTTTAACAACATGGCACGATGAGTGAAAGCTAATGTGTGTTAGCTTTAATAAGGTAGCTTTCCATGTAACTCAAGAACATTGTCAGCAAGCACATTGCACAGTAAGTGAAATCTAATGTGTGTAAGATTTCATAGTGTATTTTTCCATCTAGCACAACCACATTGTCATCAATCACAATGCACCATAATGGAAATCTAGCTGGAGTTAGCTTTCATTCTTAAAACATTGCACGGTGAGTAAAGATAATGTTTGTTACCCTTCATAAGGTAGTTTTCCATCTAACACAGCCACAATTTCACCAAACACATTACACCATGATGGAAATATAGCTGGAGTTAGCTTTCCTTCTCATAACATGGCACTATAAGGGAAAGCTTATGTCTGTTATCTCATTACACCATGATGGAAATCTAGCTAGAGTTAGATTTCCTTTTAAGAACATGGCACGCTGAGTGAAAGCTAATGTGTGTTAGCTTTCATAAGGTAGTTTTCCATGTAACATAATCACATTTCCATCCAGAATGTTGCACCCTGTTGGAAATCTAGCTGGAGTTAGCTTTCATCCTTAAATCATTGCACGGAGAGTGAAATCTAATGTGTGTAAGTTTTCATAGTGTATTTTTCCATCTAGCACAACCACATTGTCATCAATCGTAATGCACCATGATGGAAATCTAGCTGGAGTTAGCTTTCATTCTTAAAACATTGCACGGTGAGTAAAATCTAATGTGCGTTAGCTTTCATAAGGTAGTTTTTCATCTAACACTACCACATTGTCATCAATTACATTACACCATGATGGAAATCTAGCTAGAGTTAGCTTTTCTTCTAACATGGTACAATGAGTGAAAGCTCATAGGTGTTAGCTCATTACACCATTTTGAAAATCTAGTTGGAGTTACCTTTATTTTTAACATGGCAGGATATGTGAAAGCTAATGTGTGTTAGCTTTGATAAGGTATTTTTCTATCTAACACACTCAAATTGTCACATTGCACCGTGATGGAAATCTAGCCGGAGTTAGCTTTCAACCTTAAATCGTTGCATAGTGAATGAAATATAACGTGTCTTAACTTTCATAATGTAGTTTTCCATTTAGCACAACCATGTTGTCATCAATCAAAATGCACCATGTTGGAAATCTAGCTAGAGTTAGCTTTCGTTCTTAAAACGTTGCACGGTGAGTAATAACTAATCTGTGTTAGCTTTCATAAGGTAGTTTTCCATCTAACACAGCCACATTGTCATCAAATACATTACATCATGATGCAAATCTAGCTAGAGTTAGCTTTCATTCTAACAACATGGCACGATGAGTGAAAACTAATGTGTGTTAGCTTTCATAAGGTAGTTTTACATCTAACACAACCACATCGTCATCGATCACATTGCACCGTGATGGAAATATAGCTGTAGTTAGCTTTCGTCCTTAAATCATTGCACGGTGAGTGAAATCTAATGTGTGTTAGCTTTCATAATGTAATTTTCTATCTAACACAACCACATTGTCATCAATCACAATGCACCATGATGGAAATCTAGCTAGAGTTAGCTTTTGTTCTTAAAACATTGCACGGTCAATAAAGCTAATCTCTATTAGCTTTCATAAGGTAATTTTTCATATAACACAACCACAATGTTATCAAATACATTACACCATGATGGAAATCTAGTTGGAGTTAGCTTTCCTTCTAACAAAATGGCACTATAAGGGAAAGCTTATGTGTGTTATCTCATTACACCATGATGGAAATCTAGCTGGAGTTAGCTTTCATAAGGTAGTTTTCCATGTAACATAAGCACATTGCCATCAAGCATGTTGCACCGTGTTGGAAATCTAGCTAGAGTTAATTTTCATCCTTAAATCATTGCAGGGAGAGTGAAATCTAATGTGTGTAAGCTTTCATAGTGTATTTTTCCATCTAGCACAACCACATTGTCATCAATCACAATGCACCATGATGGAAATATAGCTGGAGTTAGCTTTCATTCTTAAAACATTGCACGATGAGTAAAGCTAATGTTTGTTAGCCTTTATAAGGTAGTTTTCCGTCTAACACAGTGATATTGTCATCAAATACATTACACCATGATGGAAATCTAGCTGGAGTTAGCTTTCCTTCTAATAACATGGCACTAAAAGGGAAAGCTTATGTGCGTTAGCTCATTACATCATGATGGAAATCTAGTTGGAGTTAGTTTTCCTTTTAATAACATGGGACGATGAGTGAAAGCTAATGTGTGTTATCTTTCATAAGGTAGTTCTCCATGTAACACAACCACATTGTCATCAATCACATTCCGTCGTGTTGGAAATCTAGCTGCAGTTAGCTTTCATCCTTAAATTGTTGCACGGTGAGTGAAATCTAATGTGTGTAAGCTTTCACAGTGTAGTTTTCCATCTAGCACAGCCACATTGTCATCAATCACAATGCACCATGATGGAAATCTAGCTGGAGTTACCTTTCGTTCTTAAAACATTGCACGATGAGTAAAAGCTAATGTTTGTTAGCTTTCATAAGGTAGTTCTTCATTTAACATTGCCACATTGTCATCAAATACATTACACCATGATGGAGATCTAGCTGGAGTTAGCTTTCCTTCTAACATGGCACTATGAACGAAAGCTTATGTGTGTTAGCGCATTACACCATTATGAAAATCTAGCTGGAGTTAGCTTTTTTTTTAACAACATGGCACGATGAGTGAACTTATCATTACCAAGTGGATTTGTCATTATGTCAATAGTTTCATCTGTTGTAGGAAAATAATAAAGGAAAATGTCTTGATTATCAACCAACTATCTGATGTAATTGTGATGAACTTCAATATTCTTAGTTATGGCATGATAGACTGAATTTTTCACCATTTTGAGAGCACTCTGATTGTCACTAGAAAAGTGAGGTTAGAACTGCTTGGTCAAGTTGAAGATCAACCAATATTCTTCGTAACCACATTGCCTCACAACCTCTATTGAAGTCTACCTTGTATTTTATGTCAATAGAGGATAAGGAAACTGTAGGCTTTGCCATGAAATTTCCTTCCTAAACCAAGAGTGAACACATAACTTGTTTCTGAATTCTTTGTATCAACTGGTCCAACCCAATTAAAATCAATATGCTCTGATATCATGGAGTCAACAGATCCCTGATATAGAATTCCAAAGTCAAGGGCCCTTTGAATATTGACGGACTCATTTTGCAACTTGCCAATGTAACTCTTTAGGATTAGACATGAATTGAGAAAGAGACAAAGCACTGCAAAACATAGATATGATTGGGTGGTGGTAAGATAAATAAAACTATCAACCAATTGCCAATACAATGACTCGTTGACTAGTGGTGAGTCCGTGTAAGCTGAGAGTTTTATGCCAACTTCCATAGGTGTAGATGTAGGATTAAATTTAGTCATTCATAATTTTTTGAAGATAACTTTGGCATACTTAACTTGTGATAAAAATATAGTGTGCTTAGATTGCAAAAATGATACACCTAAACAATAATGAAGCAGGCTTTAATCAGTTATTTCAAAAATAGATCAAATATCAAATTTCACCTGTTGAATCTTATTGGCACTTCTTTTGGCGATGGGAAGACCGTCAACATAGACAAAATGACTTCACTATATCATCGTCATTGTTTATGACATAGCAAGTGGGCTCATAATAGGTTTTTCTAATTCTAGAATCTCTAAGGTATCGATCAAGTTTGAAATACCAGGCTTGAGGATCCTGCTTGAGTCCATACAAGGACTTTACCATCCATACAAGGACTTTACATCAAGGCACTTTTAAAATCCATCTGTATATATTCCATCCAGAATGAGCAGAAATGGGGATAACTAGTCGAAAAGTTACCATTTTCATTGTGGGGGCAAAGGTTTCTTCACAGTCCACCCCTTCATCTTGTGCATATTCTTTGGCGACAAGACAATCTTTGTATTTGTCCAAAGAACCATCTGATTTATATTTGACATTAAAAATCCATTTACAACGAATTGCTTTCTTCCCTAGAGGCAACGTAGACAACACCCAAGTCTTGTTTTTCATCTATGCATCATATTTCACTTTCATGGCAGCCTTCAATTCAAGTTTTCCTTTCGAATATTCAAATGTGCTAGGTTCAAATACCTGGCACAAAATCAATAGAAGTGAGAGAAAAACTTACCTGCTCACTGCCTCACACAATTTGTTGCCTCAATCATGTAGTTTTTCCTCTTAGTACCTTTGGCAACTCATCTTCTCAATATCCTTCCATCATGGTATAATACCACATCCATTTCCTTTGTTGGCCCTCTTGACCTTGCTGTGAAGATCAAGAATCCCTCTCTGTTGTGAAGATTGAGAATCCCCCTCTTCTTAACCAAACCCCTCCTGAAGGGTCATAGTCCCTCAACCTCAAATTAAACTATAACAAAATGCTTGGTTCAACATTTCATCAAGTCTGGTATTTGTAATATTTTCTTTAGAAAAATGGCATGTGTGCCTGCTTTACCCTGTATTTATCCATGGATCCAATGAGTTGCTTCCAGTAAAGTCACTATGCACATTATTATGTTGCTTATCTTTAGGAATTACTATGAATTTAATAAAAGACATTCACTAGTAATCAAAACTGCATTCAATCATCATTCATCAAGGGCATGACCTCCGATTGCACTAAATTCCTACCATGAGGTATAAAATTAGATCTAAGAGATGGGTTTCGGTGTTTGAATTACATAACAAATAGGATCTCTATATCTACTTCACTAGTTTTTCTTCTTTCAGTTAATAGAGGATAAACACAACATTGAGAGTTTCGCATTGCGTGTTTGTTGTTCATAATTTCAAGCAGTGTGTGTTGATAGATTAACATATTTAGAGACCACTATTTTGATTGAGGTTTTCATTTTTAAAGCAAGGAAGTATGCTAGTTATTCTTGCTTATCTAGGTAAAGAAATCTGGTGTGACCACTCTATGGAATCTGCATATGTAC
The DNA here is from genome assembly GCA_001517045.1 of Pseudotsuga menziesii. Taxonomy (NCBI): domain Eukaryota; kingdom Viridiplantae; phylum Streptophyta; class Pinopsida; order Pinales; family Pinaceae; genus Pseudotsuga; species Pseudotsuga menziesii. Next base: position 102,057 of record LPNX010562001.1, on the reverse strand, counting down.
AACTTGAGAGGACCTAACAGTTAAGCATGTGTATTTCTAGCTTGGAGGTCACAGGATTGAATGAGGAGTGGGGTAAGGTATGTACACCTTCATAAACTTCACAGTCAAATCGTTGTGCAAAGAGGGTCTCTTGTCCCATAAACAAGGGATCTCATAAATTAATTTGGTGGGCGTGGCCTTTGATAATTATTATATATGTAACTTTTATTTACATGCAAACTGATTTTAATGTAATATATCATGCATAATTTTTCCCAAAAAAGGTATAAGTGACTCTTTTCAAACTACAACTCACAGAATATGGGAACATTTTCCCAAACCAAATAAATTGAAGTACATGTAACTACAACATCTCTAGCCAATACCAGAAGTCTGGCATGGCCCTTGCTATTACTGCAAATGTGGAACAAACCATGTACTACATGCAGCAATAAGGTCAAGCCAGGATGCAACATGTAAGTATGAAATGCAACAAAACGTATAGATCACAATATCAAAGATGAGAGGGCATGTAGTGTTTCTTGCAAAGGTTATCAATAATAGCCTAACTAGCCAAGATATTATTTTCAAAAGATGAGGGTTTATAGAAAGCTACTTAATTCATAAAAACTAAACTCTATCTCTCTAGTGCTTATCTTGAGTTCAGAATAAGCTAACTCCTAGTTCTATACTCTTTATGCTTCTTAGCCAGAGCTGTAGCCCTGGGACTCTATGTAGTGCGAGTTGAAGAGGTAGGGATGGGAACTGCTAACAACTACTTTTGCACTAAAGAGCTAGTCTTATTTAGTAGGGGCATGCACCAGCAACTTCTTATTCCACGGTGTGTTACATGGAACGAACAACTTAATTTCATTGTTTTTTATTTTTCAATAAACACCTAAAGAATCAATTTATACTATAAAAAACACGCCATATATATGATACTTGAATATCTACGTTGAACTTGTCCATACTAAATTGAATGTATGTCTCCTTGCCCTATGAAGTGCAAGACCTTCAGACCAAAGGAAAAGAAAAAATAAGAAAATTACTTGCAAGTGCATATGACTAGGACAAAGGAAAAAGTAAAACCTAGGTTAGGGAAACTATGCCCTTTAACATTGCCATTTCTGGAAGTTTATCTCTGAGAGGTATGCCCTTGCACCGAGGCCCACTTCCATCATATAGCCAAGAGGAGGAAGGAGAATAAAATAGGTGTAAACCATTGTTTAAACCAGAAGAGACATTGGTTGGAGCCATGTTGTTTACTAAGGTACACGTTAATGAGGTAAGGCATGGAGTTAGTGGTGAGGATCTTTCCCAATAGCACAAAACCCTGTTCTACATGAACAGTTTTCATGGACTAAGTAAGTGTCCATCTATTGGTTTCATATTTAATTTTATTATAAATGGCAGGTTCGGTTGGGGCATGCACCAACAAAAATAAGTTTGGTTGGACAATATGACAACAACTTCCTCTCTAATTATATATTTTTTTATTAATCAAAGATTGTCTTTAGGGGTTTGTGGATGAAATCACAATTGGGGAAATAAAAAGGAGCTGATTCTATTACTTCTTCACCCAGTACATGTTTTTCTGAAAGAGGTTATGAGATTGCCCCACCATGTTATACAAATTGTATGGGATTATTTTAATGCGTTGTGTGTAGTGGATGGAATTTATTTGTGGGGTGGGTAAATGGCTTAAGAACGAGTGCCTTACTGCTTAGTATACTCGCATATATCCATGTTTTACTTTTCCTTTCTATGTGAGACTATGCATCTCTTCAACTTTCCGTAAGTTCCATAGAAGTTAGTTAAAATACTTGGTTAGACAAGAAATATGAAAACTTTCTTATCATATTGGCATCTCTACATTTTAACATACAATGATATGACATATCTACATTTCACTTTGCCATTGTATGATCGAGACCTAGTCTCGACCTTATACCTTTTCTTTTTTTGCCACTTAAGTATGGGTATAGTCACAAAGCCAAGCACAAGACCATGCTTTAATTAGATTTTAATTTGACTTCTATGCACTCCTACTTTGTTTATAAACTAAAAGTGTTTGCACTAAATATGCTTGTTTTGTTGGGGTACCTCAGCCTAACTAAAGCCAAAAACAAAATTGAGCCACATCAACCATGCAGCCTTCCTAAACCACACATACCGTTGATTACCTCATTCCTTATATGCCTGTAGATAACTTGTAATCAAGTGAAATCCTGGTCATACATAATATGCAATACATGCGATAACACATAATGACAATGAACCTGCTTACAGCATGTCGATATTTCCCTTATCATGAACCAAATCACAAAAATAAAAAGATAAAAAGCATGTGGTACTTCCCCAATAAAGGTAAATACATCAGAAACATCATAGAATAAACCATAGAGTGATCACATCTCATCAACATATGAAGCAGGAGTAATGGAACCTCAACTAGCAACCTTTTCCAGTACCTTAACCATATTGCACACTAGGAGGACACCCTAAAAGTGCCTATTATTCTGATTTTGTGGAGGCAAAGCTTTTTAATTATTGGATTTTAGATACGGGGATATGCTTCATTGTGACACTTGGAAATCGATCTAACGTTTACAATATTTTGTGTAAACATCTGGCGACTCCAAAGTTAAAGTTAACATCTAAAAATGGCAATGTTCTGGGAAAGAGATTCAATCAATAAATTTCACAAACTTTTAGGACATATGCTAATGTCAAGAACCGAAAAATAGTAAGCAAAGCTCACTTCCATCACAAAATGATCTACAATTTCAAAATCTGCAAAATATTTTTACTTCAAATCAAAAAACATAATTCATGTTAATAATATGCAAGAACAGATTCTATGATTTCAGCTTTCTATTCTTTAAATGCAGATGTAATTCTAGAATGAAACACAACTCTAATGTTTGAACAAATTGAAACATCCATGTTCCCAACTCTGTGTGTAATAAATTTGAATAAAGAAACAATCAAGCATTCAAATTCAGGCAAAGCCAAACACTACAGAATACCAAATTTGAAATAACAAAGCCTGAAACTGAAACCAACCTAGCAATTGGAAGTCATTAGACATTAAATAATGGATTAATACTGGAGCATTAATAAGCATTTCTAATGAATACCAGAGATGATAATATACACCCAAATATGTGCTGGTAGCTATCTAGACTCTAATAAGATAAATTAAATAAGATAAATTTATTCATATTGCTCAGCCTCGCCCTTTTGTGCAACATAAGCCTTGATAGGAGGTGTGATGATTGAATTGACTTACCTTGAAGCTAAATTTGAAACATCTTGCTTCTTTGGAGAAGGCAGAACTGGTGCAGTCATGCTCTGTAGCTTTTGTTCTAGGATGGATGTCATGCAGCATATCGATAACATAGGCTCAAGGAAGACTAGGCCAAAGCTACCAGTACCATTTTAGTATATGGGACTTGTATCTAGGATATTTCACCCTTGTCTTGGATAATAACGAGATATTTCAATGTCTTGAATCTATAGCATTCGTTCTTGAGAATATGAATAACATTGGCTCGAGGAAGACTAGGCCAGAGCTGCCACTACAATTTCAGTATGTGGGACTTGTATCTTTGATATTTTACACTTAACAGGTTATGGCTCTCCAACAAGAATTGGATTTTCATCTGCTACGCCGGGACTCTACATAAGGAACTGCATGCAACAGTATGCCCAGACCAATGGTAAAAATTATTAATTGGATCTATATATGGACAGTGCACTAGCGCAAGCTCTCGAATAGGAAGGGCTGATGTAGGCTCTCTAACTGGTCATTTGACTAGATCAACCCCGGTAACTGGTACTGAGTAACCTGAAACTGGTTCCAGTTCATTGGCTCGGTCAATTCAATCTCCATGTTGTAGATCATAAAGTGCTTCCTTGGTGTCGTACTTTCCAATAGCAAATTTTTACCTCACCCTGGACTGATACCGCCATCAACTCCAAAATGCAACCTTCAGGTCAAGACAATCCATGCAGATCGATCGCTGAGTCAACTTTCCTAGTTGGTCGTCGACTATCGACTGACTGTCACCAGGGAAAGAGCCTACAGGCCTTTCCTATAAGTGAGTGAACCTTATTCTACTGATCGTGCCTAGTAGCCATCCATGGCCTCAGATTCAGTCGGGGCAGGCACAAATAAGTAAAGAAAGGTCCAATCCTAGGATAGGGTAGCGGGTTTATCGCTAAATACCAACTATTTCTCATTGCGTTTGCTTCTTTTGTACGATCCGATGGCATGCGCTCCTAGATCTGCTATTGTCTTGGCACAACCCTTGGTGATGATATTAATGCTTATATATTAATGACCCACCAAATCTCACATGGGAAAGTTCAATGATATGCGGGTATCATATCATTTCTCTCCTACTTGCTATCAAACAAATCGTCTTGGATGATAACGAGTTATTTCATATCTCAAAATTATAGAATTCGCTCTTGACCACCTATTCGTGGAAGCTGTTTATCAAATTGAAATATATTTCAAGCAATGCACATACTAGCCTTTGGCATCAAAATTAACTTGGATAATAGAAAACTTGTTGCCAAATACAACCCTTTGGAACCAAATTCAGCTAAGATCATAGAAAAATTACATCTCTAGACGATGAAATCCCACGAATAAGCCAATGAATGGCATATCTCATAGTCGGAGCATCTTTAGCAGCTTCTAGCTTTAAATCTCCATCATCGTCGCCCTTAGTGCCGCTTTGCTCATAAACCTTCTGGAATTTCTTTAGCTCCTTAACTAAAGTTAATGTAGGAGCTGCCCTAATCCTAGCATCTACAGAGGAGAGATTTCTAAACACATCCATGTGTAACTCCAGTTGAATAGGGCCAGCGTCTTTCCCGTGTGGAGGGTTACTATGATCAAACCCCGGTTCATTGGGGTCTCTGAAATAAATAACTGATTCATTAGGGTTTCTAATGCAAAGCTCTGATCCTTTAGGGTTTGTGTAGTACGACTCTGATTCATTAGGGTTTCTATAATGAAATCCACCTCTAGTAGAGTCTGCATAGCCTTTTTCCTCATTTTGAACAACGTTCAATGGATTTTCATCCAAATAAAGGCTTTTCTTTTCAGTTTTCTTCTTCTTCTTACTGGTAGACATTTCAACTTCCATGGCATCTTCCATTTCTTTTTTCTTCTTTTTCTCCTCTATAACACTATGTTGACGGGCATATGTGACTATGCATGCAACGGGGGAGACAACCCAGACCGGGATCCTTAGAGCAGGTTCCAAGCTGTTTGGGATGGTTGTTTTCGACAGGTTTAAAGGCTCTGTTAGCCTAAAAATCTAAAACTAAAACAAAGCTATCGTTCTAGTTAATTAAATCTACCAAATTCCTACGAATTTACAATTCAAACTAGTTAACGAATGTGCAAATTAAACTAGTTAATCTGATTACTAATAAATTAGTAATATAATTAAATTAATCTATGAACTAAATCTATTCAATTAACCTAAATTATAATATAATGTTCAAAATTTAATTGAATATTAACATGTTAAAAGAGTTACAAAATTGCATTATTAACAAATATACATTAATTACAAAAATCAAGGACTAACCTAACAGTAGTATAAATATTCAATTTCGATTTAATGAATTGTTAATAACATAATGAACAGAAAAGAAAATGTGTTGTTTTGCTGTAAGTTTGATCCTGGTCAGGAGCAATTCAAATATTTAAACTGAAATCGAATTCTACTAATAAAACTACTGCATGAATACCCTTGATAATATTTAAAGAAATTTAAACATTAACAAAACAATACAGTAATCATTACATGTTATATAAGCAACGATATAAATCATCAACTACACAACATGATATATCAGCAAAATAGAAACATTTAAAAGTCAATAATGATAAATAATATTTGCACAATTCTTTAAAGAAAATATAACAAACATTAATAATATAGAAATAGGTGACAAAACGGAGAGATATCACAAATCATATGCAAAGTATAAAAACTGTATACATATATTAAATATCACCAGTTTAAAGATTGTATCTGCCGACAAGAAGCTGTCTCCAGTTACAAAAGATCAAACCACAGTCTTGTTATCTCTGTTCCCCCAAGCTATCGACCTCTAGTGGCAGTGTCTCATCAGATATAGAAGATAAATCTCTCCTGGCACTGTTGAGCACTCCCAATTCTTTCAGCAATCAGGCATTGAGATCCTCTTGAAGAAATAATTCTTCAAACAGAGCTCATCCCTGGCAGCAGTGATTCTAGAGCTTTCAAAAGAGAAATCTTTAAAGCTGTAGCAGCTCCCTCCCTTACAATCAAATTTTTCTCTGCTTAAATAAACCGCGATCAGAAGAAATGAAACCAAATTAAGCTCTGCACAGGCGAATTTCTGGAAAGACCCATTTCTTTGCCGGCCGTAACTGCAAAAATCATGCTCAAAGGATCCTCGAAATTGCCTAGAATCCATCATTTTCTGGCAAAATCCACCTGAGTAGAACTAAATGGGTCCGATCTGAAGAAAACCCATGTCGCAGATTTTTTAGATATGCCTCCATTTGCTCACAATGTGGCTCGAAAAATCGCCTGTCAGTTGAAAACACGATTTTAATAACTGGCTGAAAATGAAATTCGTCTCCCGGCAGTTTCGTTTCTCTGTTAGCCCCAACGATTTCTCTGGAAATTGAACTACTCCTCCTAAACTTCAAGAGATAGCATAACTGTATGCTCCTCATTTTATGAACCTGCATAAAAATGATCCAATCGCTCACATAAAGAGAGGCAAGATTTGTAACAATAATCTAATAAAAAGATATAGTAAGAAAATAGGAGTAAAAATCATCTCCCTTGACCAATCCAAAGCGCATTGCGATTCTTAAAACTAATCCAACCCATCTCTTCATGATTTTACTGCGAAGATAATGATGCTATGCTATAATTGCATATCGCTTTTCTTCGATAAACCTGCGTCAAATGAAAGATCTCACATAAGTAAAAAAATAAATCATAAAAACTACATCTATTCAAGATTCTTTTATTATTCTGTACAATTCTGTTGGAGACATTTTTTCCTTTCTTCACCGGGATGAGAGAATCTCGAACCAAATTAAAATTCATTCATTCATTGGCGCATATCTCCATGATTTTGATAATGAGAAAGATCTGGTGGAGTATCTTTGTGATCCTTGGGATATCAATATTTCTTTGATCCTTATAATTTCCATAGCGATTCGATAACATCAGATCTTCAGGTTTAAAAGCAATGCATGTAAATTATAGACCGATTAATCTTGGGGTGTTTTGGAATTCGGGAAACAAATGTCTTTCGCGATGACTCTGCAACATTTTAAATCAATGAGTTGTTGTCAATCCTATATTGATCTCGACTACCCATTGAATTTCAATGAAATAAGTACCGTGCGATATCGCCAATGGCATTACAATTCTATGAAAAAGCATGAAAGCAAAACCTTTAACACATCACTCAATGACTCATCCTTCATAATGTAGTTTTATTTTCCTACTAATATAGGGAGTTGACACGCTCTTATTGGTACTAAATTTTCATAACTCATTGTTGGTTTGATATTCTAACATGATTATTAAACACAAGATCCAATTTACCATATATATATATATAAAGTTAGTTAAGCAGAAACAAAGAGAAACATTAGTCCTTATGAGACCATACTTTTCTCTTCATGTAATTGTTGATTTGTAAAGACATGATATTTAAGTATTAAGGTATAAATATGCCTTATTAATCAAAATACCAACTAACTTTATAGTCATAGCCATGTACTCAACTTTATTCTTGGATAAAATAATGATGAAGCTAGGAATGATTCTTTTTAGTCATGATTCATGAATAAAGTTTACGTTAATTCCTCGTTTGAGATAATGGTATTTTTGCAAATATGATAAAATTAAAATAAAGTGTCAATTATACATAATATTCTAGGTACATATTAAAAAGATCAAAGAACTTTATTTATACATCATATTCATACAAAATAATTAAAAGGTTTATTTATTTTGTATAAATAATAATAAAAATAAATAAAGTTTATTAATTGAAGAGATATTCATTTGATCTTTATTTATTCGACACTTTAAATAATATAGCAAAAATAATAGGATAGGCTTAGTAAAACTCTTAACTTGAATGCATGGTCGTATCGTCCAATATCCATCGTTTCATTAATCAAAATTACCAAGTTGAATAATTGAATCAAAATTACCCATTTATAAGGTGCCAACAATACAATAATCAACCTTCCAATTTCAAAACCTTATCAATATTTATGATAACAAAATCACATAATCGAATGATAAATATTTGGATAAGAAATCACTACTAGGTTATGACAAATTATTAACACTTATCCACTCAAAATAATAATTTCAAAATAGTGATTTTGTCAACTAATCCATAGTTCGCAAAGGTTTCTTTAAAAACATTGAATTTCATGTTTCAGTAGCTTCTGGAATGTCATCATTTCAGTAGCTATTAGTTCTTTTAGTTTTACCATATGAAATTCAAACATTTCATCAAAAATAAAATACAATTTTATTTGATGAAATAATGTTTTTTAAAGGCTGTTGGGTAGGGGCACAACACACTATTGCCACCATTTTCTTTGCAGGACAAGTCCATTTTCCTAGGTTTCTTCTCCTTCGGCTTCCTCTCAGACTCCAAATGTAGTTTTCTGGTTCATTTCTTTGTTTCTTCCACTATTTTCGGCTGACAGCCGCCCCTTCCTTGCCCTGATCAGCCAAGGCCTGTAACTCTAAACTTTTCATCTGAAATTTCTGCCAAAATAACTAATTGTAATGTGGAATAAAAACTCTTGAAAGCTCTGGTTAAAGAGGAGATGGAGTGAAGGGGCTTTTGAAGCTCATTGCACAATATCCAAAAGGCAATTGCAGAAACAAACACCTGCAAAGCCTACACTATAGAGCTTTGAAAACCTGGAAAAATTAAACTGTGAAATCGGATGCCCTTGATATTGATATTATTATTATTATTATGGTTATATTATTATTATTTATTGCATTATTATTTTTATTGTTATATTATTATTATTTATTATATTAATACATTTTTTAATATATTATTATTATTTTTATTGTTATATTATTATTTATTGCATTAATACATGTCATGAATATATATGACAAATTAAAATTATCGATCAATAATGTATATTGTATATTAGTAATGGCTTTTTTAGTTCTAATGGAATTTTGAAAGGAAAATACCAATATGGATGAGAAAAGAGTATAAAAAGAATAATTGTCTTGAAAACATGTATCAAAATGGAAATGGATAAGAAAATTTTTAATTAGTGTATTGCAAGATAAACATGTGAGTTGAGTGTTTTTGTTGTATATGGAAATGTTGAGGATTAAAGACCTTAGAAATAAGTTTACTATAAGGACCATGCAAATATATGTATATGTAAACTCAATTTGCAAAGAAGCAACAAGGAAATTGTTTTGAAGGAAGGGAAACTACGTTGTAAAATAGTTGCAACATAGCCTTTATTTAATTTCTTGTTTGTTATGTTTATGGGAAATATTTAAAACAATCAAGAAGCACACAAATATTTGCAACATAACCTTATTACCATAGATGAGAAAAAATTATGTGATCTGAAGATTATCACAGTTGATATCATTCTTTAGAGTCATTTGTCTAAGCATGTATTAAAAGACTCCATGGGTGGCGGAATTTTCATACAACCTTTTCTGAGTGGAAGAAAATGTAACATAGATACACTAAAGGAAATATAACAATTGCTGACAAAGTAAAAACTTGTGAACAAAAGTATAGATAAGAATATAATAAATTAAAAACACAAATGTCAGTGAAACATGTATCGCAAGTGAGTTTTTTTGGAGTATCACATGGATATGCTAACCAATATGAAATATTTACTTGTATGTAGTGTCCCCATATATAGTATGTGCTTCTCTTGTATTTTTTTTATGCACATAGTTGATTGGTTCATCTTTGAGGAATAGTAGGTATAAAATATAGAGTAGAATTGATGTGCATATATGGTATTTTTGTATATCACTAGAGGGAATTGGAAACAATAACCTTTTTTTTATTTCAATTAAGTCTACCAATAGATAGGGAGAACTCCTTCCTTATATTTTGGGACTTCTACCATAGTCAAATCTCTCACACAAAAAGTGGTAAGTCATTTGGCTATCCACTTCTAATGTATTGTTTACTTCGAACAACGTTAGTTAATTGTTTAGGCTTGGGCCAAGCAACTTACATATAAACTATCTAAATGCATTCCTCGCAAACATTATCTAGCCATTATTTAAACTCACAAAAAACACCCTAGGGCTCGAAATCCACCTAGTTAACTACATGAATTAAGATTTTACAACTTTGTTGCCTTGATTTAAAATAAAGATTCATGGTGCACAAGAAGAATTTTCAGTAGGTTAAAATCACGATAGTTTAGAATAACTTATTTGTGGCAACCATACTATAAAAAGAATAAAGATTGTGTTCTCACAGATCATTTGTTCATCCCAATAATCTCCAATAGATGCGAGCTTTAGTCTCTCCTCACTCCTAATATTAACCTTTGTGAGTTTAAGGGGTTGCATATATACTACATTGATGCATTTCTAATTCTTCCCTTGCACCGTTCTAGACCCTTATGTTTCTTTGAATGAGAGATGCCTTAAATTCTCTAGGTCATCTACATAATTCCCAACTCGATCAATCTTTCCTTCGTATAAAGGAAAAATCCACTTGATTAGCATGTATCTTAAAGCCAACTAGTTCTTGATGGTAAGGAAATAAACAAATTTCGCAACCTATTAATAAACAAAATCTCTTTAATCAACTTCAAAGCTACAATGACTTCAATTTATTTCCCACAAAGGAAAAATATTCATAGAATTATGTATGGATGACAATCCAACTCCTATAATATCTTTAGGATTTTAAATATCAGGCCTTTGGAATGGGTATGGGACCATGAAAAAGATATGGACATAGAGGAGAGGTGGTAAACCCTCCCTTTTCCCATTTTTAGTACAATTATCCACATAAGTACAATTTTCCCATTTATAGTACAATTATCCATATATATGGTGTTTCCTTATAAAGTAATGAATTGCTATGTAAATGCCCAAGCGAGTTAGTATGTTGGGTTGTAAGTTTATTTCTGAAAGGTGTTGTTACACCATTTTGACATGTGGTAATACCCATAGGATAATGAGTGGTTAATTGGTTCCATACGTTGGTTTATAATTATTAATTGTGGGAAATTCTACATTATGGTGCTAATGGATCTTATGTACAAGAAATTGAGGGGTCAGTAATATTGTTCATGTTCGTTATACTAGAGATTAAAAGGTTTCAACACATTAACATGCTATTGTCAAATGGGATTATGAATATAGATGTAGACCCTCAAATTTTGAAAGGATTTTCAAATCAGATTATGGATATAGATGATAATGTCGATATTTTCAAATGACTATCAAAGTTTGAAAGGACGCGCCATTGTTGTATCATTGGTTATCTACGAGGGGGATAGTTAAATATAATTAGATTGTGTACTTGAAATATACAATGATGGTCATGATATTAACATTTTAACACAACGTTATGGACTATGCATCGCCAATAAATGAATATAAGATTGATGAAAAAATATTGGATGTACCAAAACTTAACTACGGGGATGATAGTGAAAATGGAATATTCTTTCTTTCCAAACCATAATTCAATGAATTGGCCTGATCCTTTCACTCTAATTCGTACTGGTTTTCCCTTAAATATCCCACCCAATTTGGATTGATGTACAATATTCGTTTCGACCTGCCGCCCGATAATCTCAATCAAGATTCTTGACAACGAAGATCAAGGCTAGGGAGGTTTATTTTCTTAATCCTTCTGGATTCGATCTGAATGTTTATCTTTAGAAATACATAATATACATAAAAATGTAGTTTTTTATTCAGGGGCGCTAGTGTTAGAAGTATTCAATGGCAGTAGTGTTTGGATAACCAGCAGGAATGATGGAGGTCCGTGCTATAATGTGATGATTCCTATTAACACAATGGAAGACTAATATACTCTCATCTATGTGGTTTTGATGTATCTTGATGATGTGTTTAATCTAATCTCTTTCTTCCATTTGTAGATTTGGTACCTATTTGCTCAAAAAAAAAATATTTTTTATCATAATTACTCCAAAATCCAATAATTTCACCAACATGTCACTGATAGGTCCCTTTGCACCAATGGTTAATTCTGTTACAATTTTACTACGCATGCTCAAATTAACTACTATAATACCATACATGGCAGGTAAACTAAAATGGGTAAAAATGTTGACTGTGTAGTACTCTTTGTCAAAACAAATAACAAGACCAGCCCATAGACCAATAGAAACCTAGATGAAAAGCTCGCAATGCTTTAGAACCTTTAACTTTACAATCTAAACATTGAACTGTAGATACAAATACTGAGCATGCAAAATACACAACCTTCAAATTTCACCTAGCGTGGACCCTCTCGAGCTCAGTATTATTCTTGAAATGGGGAACAATCTAACTCAAGAAATCAAAGTTTGGCTAGAAGTTGGCATAAAAATTACAACAAACCTATCATATTTTATATAATCATAACTCATTTCCTTCCACTTTAGAAACCCTCAAAAATTTTCTTCCATTTTCAACTATGTAGCAACCATGAAGAATAACTTCTTCTTATTTGGTCCATATAAATGAGGTGAATTCCAAGCATTCTCAGGTATAACAGACATGTTTGAAACCCGCATCCAATGAATCATGGTGTAATGTATGTGGTTGTGTTAGGTTTCCATCTAACATAGCCGCATTTTCATTAAAACATCTTTGATCAAATCGTTGTAGAGATAAAAGAAAATGACCCAACATCTAGAGAGTGGCTATTATAGGAGAGTTACAAAAGACCCATTAAAAAAAGTGATAAGGGAAGTTACCAAGGAAATTAAGAATTCCTCCCTAGATGATGAAACAAAGAAGAAAATCACTCCCAAAAACGTAATCATGCCGCGCACATACGACTTACCTGAAATTCAAAAAACTGGCATCCCACTAAGACCCATTGTCAACACTATAGGATCTCCTACTTATGATCTAGCTAAGCACTCGGCAAAAGCTATTAAACCTTTGGTTGGGAAAACCTTCTCATTCATCAAAGATTCCTCAAAGCTCGTAAGTAAAATGAAAGAATGGAATATGAGTGATAATGATCTACTAACCATCTTTGACCTTGTTTCACTTTACACAAAAATCCCAATTAATGAAGCTGTGGAGGTCATCAAGAAGGTATTGGACCCTGAAACCACCCACTTGGTTGAGATATGCCTCTAGGTCAACCTATTTTTGCTTTCAAGGAGAAATATATGAGCAAACCGAAGGGGTTGTGAAAGGCTCACCATTGTCACCGATTGTGGCAAATATTTTCATCTTGAGGAAAAAGTGATAAATTCATCTCCACAAAAACCAAGATGGTGGCTCAGATTTGTGGACGATCTATTTAGTAACTGGCCACATGGAGAACACAAACTGGTTGAGTTCCAAGAACATTTAAATAGTCAATGTGATAGTATAAAATTCATGAGACTCTAGAGAAAGAAGAGGATAACTCCCTTCCATTTTTCGACGTACTCATCACAAAAAAGACTGATGGTTCTCTATCTCACCAAGTATACAGAAAGAAAACACATACGAACAAATAAATTCATGCTGACTCACATCATCACCCCTCCCAAAAAAGCAGAATAAGAAATACCTTAGCCACATGTGCTAGGAAATATCCGAGATGTAGTAAAATTGGAGGCAACAGGAATTCTGCCTTCATGGCTCTAATCCCCAAAGAGAAGGAGGCCAAATCTTTTGATAGATTTTGGCCTATATCACTGTGCAATATAGGTTATAAATTCATCACTAAGATAATGGCTAGCAGACTTAAACATATCCTTCTAAGACTGATCCCTGAGAACCAAGGTGGCTTTGTCAAAGGCAGGAAGATTTGGGAAAATATTATCTTAGTCCAAGAGGCTATGCACTCCAGTCTGAAGAAAGGAGAAAAAGGAATGGTGGTTAAAATTGATCTTGCCAATGCCTTCGATAGATTCATCCATCCCTTTCTCTTCCAGGTAATGCAGAAATTTGGATTCGCTTATGAATTTATCTCTTGGGTCAAGGCCTGTATCAGCGAGCCGTGGATTGCTCTGCTTGTCAACGGAAGAGCTACTCCCTTCTTCCAAGCTTCGAGAGGTCTAAGGCAAGGTTTCCCGCTCTCCCCCCTCCTTTATGCCATCCAGGATTCAGTTTTAAGCTATCAGCTAGACTCTGCCAGGCATGAACATGACCTTCCCGACATCAAGATGGCTAGGGGAATTAAAGATATTAACCATGCACAATTCACAGATGATACTATCTTGCTAGGAGGAGCCAATCAAATTATATCCCGGCGATTCAAGACTGAACTGAATCATTACTGTCTAGCATCTAGAAGCCAAATCAATCTAAGGAAAAGTCAAATTTATGGATGGAATATCAATCCTAGGGAAATGTCGGATATCTCTTGGGGCCTCAACATGGGTGGGGTTGTTTCCTGGGAGTCCTTCAACTATCTAGGGATACCCATCTTCAAAACCAATACCAAGAGCTTGGCCTAGAACCCAATTGTGGAGAAAGTGAAAAAAAAAATCAAAGGATGGGGATCAACTTGGTTAAATTTTGATGGGAAGGTAGTTTTAATCAAATTTGTCCTGAATAGCTATCTGCTCTATAAGATCTCTCTTCTCCTTGCTCCGGACAAAACTATAAATCAGATAGAAGGATTGATTAGATCATTTCTTTGGCAGGGTGGCTGGAATTTTCCAAAGTGTCATGTTCATTTAAAAGAGGGCTCGCTGGCCCATTTCGTTGTCCATTATGTGCTGAGGCCATTGAAACTATCAGTCACTTGTTCTTACATTGCCCTTATGCTATTTCAGTTTGGAATGATGTGTTGAATCTTCTAGGAGGTGTAGTGAGTCTGCCGGTTAGTATACAAGACTATTTTTTTAAATGGGAAAGCCTATACCAAGGTGAGATGAACCATAAAAGTGGTGTGAGAACCTGCTGGTTGAAACTTCCCAGATTAATGTGCTGGTGTATATGGAATGAAAGAAACTACAGGATTTTTCAAGAAAAGACTCAGCCTACGTGGAAGACAGCTATAAAAATTCAAGCTTTGCTCAGGGAGGTTGTGAGTATCTCAAAGATCCCCAGTAACAAAGGAAATTTGACAGATAATGAAAAAGAGTTGATGCAAAGTTTCAATACCCTGGCTGTAAATAATGCAGATGCAAAGAAATTGGAAGAGTGGAATATCAGGATGGATAATTCTTAGTTTGAAAATTGGCTAAAAGAAAGGAAAATTTTTAAACTCTTTTTTGATGGGGCTTCCAAAGGGAACCCAGGGAAGACCCATGGAGGTGGAGTCATTATTAATCCAGATGGGAAAGTAGAGGTGCAATACTACTAGAACATTGGTTATGAAACTAATAATATGGCTGAGGCCTACAGGCTATGGAAAGGCCTAAAGCAACTACTGGAAAAAGGAGTGGATGAGGTCATGGTTTTTGGAGATTCCAGAGTTATTATATAGGCAATGAATGGGGGAATAAGGTGTGATAATGTTAGGATGGCAAGACTAATAAGGAGAATTATATCCAAGGCCAAACTGTTCAGAAAGGTTTATTTTTTTCATATTCTTAGGGGTATTAATGCCTTAGCGGATATTGCAGCCAATAAATCCATAGCTACAGGTATCAATGAACTCATTGTTAATTCAATTGTAAGCAGTGACATCCCTCCTTAGCTCCTCTGTAGGTCAACGATTGAAAGAAGTAGTGACTAGGATGCTTGTTGTATCGAGTTGGGAATTATGTAGATGACCTCAAGAATTTAAGGCATCTCTCATTCAATGAAACATAAGGATCTACAATGATGCAAGGAAAGAATTAGAAAGGCATCAATGTAGTATATATGCAACCCCTTAAATTGATAAACGTTAACATTGGGAGTGAGGAGAGGATAAAGCTTGCATCTATTGGAGATTATTGGTATGAACAAATGATGTCTAAACAATTAAATAATGTTGTTCAAAGCAAAGAATACATTAGAAGTGGATAGCCAAATGACTTACCACTTTTTGTGTGAGAGATTTGACTATGGTAAAAGTCCTAAAATATAAGGAAGGAGTTCTCCCTATCTATTGGTAAACTGAATTGAAAAAAAAAAGGCTATTGTTTCCAATTCCCTCTAGTGGTATACAAAAACACCATATATGCACATCAATTCTACTCCATATTTCATACCTACTATTCCTCAGAGATCAACCAATCAACTATGTGCATAAAACAAATACAAGAGAAGCACATACTATACATGGGGACACTACATACAAGTAAATATTTCATATTGGTTAGCATATCCACATGATACTCCAAAAAAACTCACTTGCGATACATGTTTCAGTGATATTTGTGTTTTTAATTTATTATATTCTTATCTATACTTTGGTTCACAAGTTTTTTTTGTCAGCAATTGTTACATTTCCTTTAGTGTATCTATGTTAAATTTTCTTCCACTCAGAAAAGGTCGTATGAAAATTCCCCCACCCATGGAGTTTTTTAATACAGGCTCAGACATATGACTCTAAATAATGACATGAATGACATAAAGTGTGATAATCTTCAAATCATTTAGCATAATTTTTTCTCATCTATGGTAATCTAATTATGTTGCAAATATTTGTGTGCTTCTTGATTGTTTTAAATATTTCCCATAAACATAACAAGCAAGAAATTAAATGAAGGCTATGTTGCAACTATTTTACAATGTAGTTTCCCTTCCTTGAGAACAATTGCCTTGTTTCTTCTTTGAAAATTCTATTTACATTTACCTATATTTGCATGGTCCTCAAGTCTTTAATCCTCAACATTTCCATATGCAACAAAAATACTCAACTCACGTATTTATCTTGCAATGCACCAATTAAAAATATTCAAATCCATTTCCATCTTTTTATACACACAACTATTCCTTTTATACTCCTTCTCCATATTGGTATTTTCCTTTCAAAATTCCATTACAACTAAAAGAACCATTACTAATATACAATATATATTATTGATCCATAATTTTAATTTGTCATATATATTCATAAAATATATTAATGCAATAAATAATAAAAATATAACAATAAAAATAATAATAATATCAGATATTGAAAGATGTATTAATACACTAAATAATAATAATATAATAATAAAAATAATAATGCAATAAATAACAATAATATAACAATAAAAATAATATGAATATGAATATCAAGGTTTTATCAATAATAATATCAATATTATCAATATCAATATAAGGGCATCCGATTGAACAATTTAATTTTTCCAAGGGTTTCAAAGCTAAGAATGTTATCAAGCACATCTCTAGAGTGTAGGCTTTGTAGGTGTTTGTGTCTGCAATTGCCGTTTGGATATTGTGCAACGAGCTTCAGAAATTGCCACACTCCATCTCCTCTTTAACTCGAGCTTTCAATAGTTTTTATTCGACATTACAATCAATTATTTTGGTGGAAATTTCAGATGAGAATTTCATAGTTACAGGCCTTAACCGATCAAGGCGAGGAAGGGGCGGTTGTCATCCGGAAATAGTCGAAGAAACGAAGAAATGAACCAGAAAACTACGATTTGGAGTCGGAGAGGAAGCCAAAGGAGAAGAAAACCAGGAAAATGGACTTGTCCTACAAAGAAAATGGTGGCGATAGGGTTATGGAGGAGAAAAAAGAAGAAAAAAGAAATGGAAGATGCCATGGAAGTTGAAGTGTCTACGAGTAAGAAGAAGAAGAAAAGTGAAAAGAAAATATTCTTTTTTTTTAAATCCATTGAACGCTTTTCAAAATGAGGAAAATGGCTATGCAGACTCTGATGGAGATGGATTTCATTATAGAAACCCTAATGAATCAGACGCTTTTCAGGATCAGAGAGCTTTGCATTAGAAACTCTAATGAATCAGTTATTTGTTTCATAGACCCTAATGAACCAGGGTTTGATCATAGTAACCCTCCACACGGGAAAGACGCTAGCGTTGTTCAACCGGAGTTACACATGGATGTGTTTATAAACCTATCCTCTGTGGATGCTAGGATTAGGGCAGCTGCTACCTTAACTTTAGTTAAGGAGTTGCAGGAAGTCCAGAGGTTTATTAGCAAAGCGGCACTGAGGGAAACAATGATGGAGATTTAAAGCAAGAAGATGCTAAAAATGCTTGTCTAAAAAATTGTGCTCTGAGTATGAGATATGCCATTCGTCGGCTTATTTGTGGGATTTCATCGTCTAGAGCTATAAGTTTTCTATCATCTAAACTGAATTTGGTGCCAAAGGGTTGTATTTGGTAACATGTTTTCTATTATCCAAGTTAATTTTGATGCCAAAGGCTAGTATGTGCATTTCTTGAAATATATTTCAATTTGATAAACAGCTTCCACAACTAGGTGGTCAAGAGCGAATGCTATAATTTTGAGATATGAAATAACTAGTTATCATCCAAGATGATTTGTCTGATAGGAAGTAGGAGAGAGCTGATATGATACCCTCATATCATTGAACTTGCCCATGTGAGATTTGGTGGGTCATTAATATATAAGCATTAATACCATCACCAAGGGTTGTGCTAAAATAAGAGCATATTTGGGAGCGCATGCCATTGGACTGTACAAAGGAAGCAAATGCCACGAGAAATAGGTGGTAATTACCCATAAACCCCCTACCCTATCATGGAATTGGACCTTTCTTTACTTATTTGTGCCTACCCCGACTGAATCTGAGGCCATGGATGGCTACTAGGCATGATCAGTAGAATAAGGTTCACTCACTTACAGGACAGGCCTGTAGGTTCTTTCCCTGGCGACAGTCAATCGACAGTTAACGACCGACTAGGAGAGTTGACTCAGCGATCAATCTACACAGACTGTCTTGGCCTGAAGGTTGCATTTTGGATTTGATGGCGATCGATGGTGAGCTAAGAATTTGGTATTGGCAAGTATGGCACGAAGAAAGCACTTTATGATATACAAAATCGATATTGAATTGACCGAGTCAATGAAATGGAACCAATTTCAGGTTACTTAGTACCAATTAACTAGGTTGATCTAGTCAAATGACCAGTTAGAGAGCCTACATCACCCCTTGCTATCCGAGAGCTTGGGCTAGCGCCCTGTCCATATATAGATCCAATTGACAATTTTAACCATTGGTCTAGCCATACTATTGGATGCAGTTCCTTATGGAAAGTCCCAGCGTAGCAGATGAAAATCCAGTTCCGGTTGGAGAGCCATGACCTGTTAAGTGTAAAATATCAAAGATACAAGTCCCACATATTGAAATTGTACTGGAATCTCTGGCTTAGTCTTCCTCGAGCCAATGTTATTCATATGCTCAAGAACAGGTGTTTTTGCTAGAGAAACTACTTAATCAACGTAAGCTACAGGTACTAATACTTATTTGATTGATTCCACAGAATATACCTAGAAAAAAATCTTCCTAAGTTTTTTCATGCTTTCTACATAATAGCTATAAACTACTTTTAGTTTTAACACCCTCCGGCCATGTTTTTTTAGGCTTTCCTGGCATTTTTCACAGCTTATAACTACTTTCGAAGCTATAGTTTCAAGACATGAAAATATCTTGTTATTATCCAAGACAAGGGTGAAATATCAAAGATACAAGTCCCACATACTAAAATGGTACTGGTAGCTTTGGCCTAGTATTCCTTGATTCCATGTTATAGATATGTTGCATGACATCCATCCTGGAACAAAAGCTACAGAGCGTGACTGCACCAGTGCTACCTTCTCCAAAGAAGCAAGATGTTTCAAATTTAGCTTCAAGGCAATTCAATTCAATCATCATAGCTCCTATCAAAGCTTATGTTGTACAAAAGGGTGAGGCTAACCAATATGAATAAATTTATCTTATTTAATTTAGAGTCTAGAAAGCTTCCAACACATATTTTCCTATATACTATCATCTCTGGTCTTCATTAGAAATTCTTATTAATACTCCAGTCTTAATCCACTATTTAGTGTTTAATGACTTCCAATTGCTAGGTTGGTTTCAGTTTCAGGCTTTGTTATTTCAAATTTGGTATTCTGTAGTGTTTGGCTTTGCCTGAATTTGAATGCTTGATTGCTTCTTTATTCAAATTTATTACACACAGAGTTGGGAACATTGATGTTTCAGTTTGTTCAAACATTAGAGTTGTGTTTCATTCTGGAATTGCATCTGCATTCAAAGAATAGAAAGCTGAAATCATAGAATCTGTTCTTGCATATTAACATGGAAGTCAAATCAAAATCTAATTAAAGCATGGTCTTGTGCCTGCCTTTGTGACTATACCCATACCCAAGTGGCAAAAAAAGAAAAAGTATAAGGTCGAGACTAGGTCTCGATAATACAATGGCAAAGTGAAATGTAGATATGTGATATCATTGTATGTTTAAACGTAGAGATTCTAGTATCATAAGAAAGTTGTCATCTTTCTTGTATAACCAAGTATTTTAACTAACTTCTATGGAACTTACAGCAAGTTGAAGAGATGTAGACTCTCACTCACGTAGAGAGGAAAAGAAAAACATAGATATATGCAAGTATCCTAAGAGTAAGGCACTCTTTATTAAGCAGTTTACCCACAGCACAAATAAATTCCATCCAGTACACACAAAACGCATTAAAATAATCCCATACAGTTGGTGTAACGTGGTGGGGTAATCTCATAACCTCTATCAGAAAAATATGTACTGGGTGAAGAAGTAATAGAATCAGATCCTTTTTATTTCCCCAATTGTGATGTCATCCACAAACCCCTAAAAACAATGTTTAATTAATAAAAAAAATATAAAATTAGAGAGGAAGTTGTTGTCATCTTGTCCAACCAAACTTATTTTTGTTAGTGCCTGCCCCAACCGAACATGGGGCCATTTATAATAAAATTAAATATGAAACCAATCGATGGACACCTACTTAGTCCATGAAAACTGGGTTTTGTGCTATTGGGAAAGATCCCCAGCAATAACTTCCTGCCTCACCTTAGTAACCTGTACCTTAGTAAACAACATGGCTCCAACCAATGTCTCTTCTAGTTTAACCAATGGTTTACACTTATTTTACGTTAGTAAACAACATGGCTCCAACCAATGTCTCTTCTCATTTAACCAATGGTTTACACTTATTTTATTCTCCTTCCTCCTCTGGGAAATATGATGGAAGTGGGCGTGGGTGCAAGGGCATACCTCTCAAGATAAACTTCCAAAAATGGCAATGTGAAAGGGCATAATTTCCCTAATCTAGGTTTTACTTTTTCCTTTGTCCTAGTCATATGCACTTGCAAGTAATTTTTTTATTTCTTCTTTTTGTTTGGTCCGGAGATCTTGCACTTCATAGGGCAAGGAGACATGCATTCAATTTATTATGGACAAGTTTAACCTAGATATGCAAGTATCATATGTATGGGGTGTTTTTTTATAGTATAAATTGATTATGTAGGTGTTTATTGAAAAAGAAAAAACAATGAACTAAAGTTGTTCGTTTTGTGTAACTTACTACGGAATAAGAAATCGCTGCTGCATGCCCCTACTAAATAAGAATAGTTATTTAGTGCAAAATTAGTTGTTAGGAGTTCCCATCCCTACCTCTTTAACTCGCACTACATAGAGTCCCAGCACTACAACTCCGGCTAAGAAGCACAAAGAGTATAGAACTAGAAGTTAGCTTCTTCTAAACTCAAGCTAAGCACTAGAGAGATAGAGTTTAGTTTTTATGAATTAAGTAGCTTTCTATAAACCCTCATCTTCTGAAAATAGTGTCTTGGCTAGTCAGGCTATTATTGAGAAACTTTGCAAGGAACACTACATGCCCTCTCATCTTTGATATTGTGATCTGTATGTTTTGCTTCATTTCATACCTGGACTTACTGTTGCGTGTAGTACATGGTTTCTTCTTACAATGCTAGTCTTTCTGGCATATCTAAAGGGAGATGCTAATTTGGGCCATTTAATAAAGGAAATTGAGCAAGGAATATGGACCAAGGATGCTACAATGAACAGTCACAATATAGGCGATATAATTTGCTTATATTCCACTAAATGGACTATTTTAATGGAACAAGCTACCTATGTTCACAAAAAAGAGAAATTTGGATTAACTATTGCTTAAAAAATAGGAGGGACTATTGTGACTGAAAGCATGTAGCATAAAATAATGAGTTGTTTGCAATAGCAAGAAAATGCTACAAATTTATCAAATGGAGAATTCAATTTAAATACATAATCATAAAAACAGACCTAATTGGGGCCACCACTAATTAAGGTGCTTTTCTCCTGATTTTTGTTTGTGGTCCCTAAGTGGAGAGAGCCTCTTAGCATCCTACTTTGAGACATTATAACTTTCATAAGCGTTCAAGAACTCATATCTCCATTCAAACTTGCCAATTTTCGAGAGGAAAGGAAAACAATAGGAAACAAACGTAAATCAACTGAATGTAACCACTCTTAACTTCTCTTCAAGTAGTTATTCAAGAGAAAACTTTACAATGTGACAAATCTCAATCTCTGAGAATTTTAAGAATTCAAAACTTTTATGGAGTAACTATCAACACTTGTCACTATGTATACTTCTACAGTTAATTGACATACGATGAAAACTATAGGAGACAATAGCTCCTACATCAGTTGCAGATGGTGCTTAAAAGGGTTACATACATGTTTAAAATAAAAGTATTGACTCTACAACAACAAAAGAGAACCACTTGGCAATCAACTGCCATGAAAGAGAGAAGAATAACTTATGAATATTTGAAGGGGATACATGTAATCGTGTAGACAGACTAGATTGGTTGAATTGTCTTCCCAAAATTGAGTTACAAGACATATGTAAAGTGACCTATCAATATATACATAAAACTACTGATAAAAACATACAAGTAGAATCTACCATCCTTGAAAAACATACCTTTCATGGAATAAGGTTGTTGAAATCCCAAGGACTTTTTTGGTGTAGCTTCATTAATACGCATAGGGCTCGATGAGCAATAAAAGTCATTCATTTCAGTCATAGCTTAGTTTTTCTCATTCTCATCACCAAATCTGACAAACCTGTAACCTTTGGTGCAAGTTCTAATTGCATCTATCACAATTTTAGCACCCTTAACAGATGAATATCGGCTTTGGAAAGTCTCTTGCAAGATAATATTAGTGACCTCAAGACCCAAGTCCCCAACAAATATGGAATACCCAATGCCTGGTTCTGTCCATCTATTACCAACTCCAAAAGTAGCCCAATTCAACCTAAAAGGTTTTTGATAACTAGGCATGGGTGTACCATGGAAATTCTGCAAAATTCTCTCTGCAGTTGCACGAGAATCAAGTTCCACAAAACCATAACCCTCTGTTTGTCCAGTTTTCTTATTCTAAATAATATTAACAAAAACAACAACCTACTCTAGATGGACTCAATTAGTTTAAATATTGAAAAAACCACTTCTTCTATAAACAAAAAAGCAATGGAATTTGACCAAGTTGCACTTTCAGAGACCCACAACTTGAGAAACTTGTTAAGAATACTTATCACATCATGTCCAAAAAACATAGAGTATATAGAAAAGATGAAGCACTGAATGTTTCCACATCCATAGTTATAACAAAAAAGCTTGTGAATAATCAAATACAGGAGACATCCATTCACCTTTATGTCATTAACTAGCAGATACTAGCTTTAAATTATATAATTTCAAGTCTATGGGATTAAAAGTTAAAACTGAGACAGCAATTCATGATCACTAAAACCATCACATCTTGAAAGTTGACATGCTACATTCATTGAACTAGTTATTGAGTAATTTGCTTTGATGTATAGGTCAGTGGTTGTGGATAACTTCATATACAACCAATTAATGCATATATCTGAGGTGCTTGCTTACTTAAGCTCATTGTTTTTGGAGCTTGTAGCTTAGATGGCCACCCTTTTTAGGAGAGCACGCCAATCTAAAATCTGGGCAAGTTTTTAGTTGAAACACTCTTGTATGGAACTCATGACCGTGTAGGTTTCAGTCCTAGTGCTTCACCGAGATGTTCTAAATATGGAATTATAATTGTTTAGTTGTAAGGGTTCTACTATTTAGGGTTTGTTAGGCCCATTCAGAGTTTGCTTTAGGGAAATATTTTTTTTCCTGATGAACTCAACTGAGTATTGTGGCGATTGTTTCTTGTGTCTTTGGTTGTATGTTCATCCCCAAACACTATGTTAGCAGATTGCTATGGTAATCGACCATTGATGTGCAATTCCATTTCCTCATTTGCATGAACCCATGAAATTTTGAAAAGGGAAACAAAATTACCTATCTTTAAGATACTCGTATGTTTTATTATTATTAGGAATCTTCAATAGACTGGTATTTAGGTTTCTTATTTTCAATTGAGGGCACCATGTTTCCATCCAATGATCCACTCCCCCTGATCGTGTTGTTCCAATATCTTGTTTTAAATATGCCCTCTTTTGAATTTTTGATTCCAAATAAGGATTATGCATATTCCCTAATTGCAATGGACTAGGAAACAATGCAATGTTAGTGCAGAGTCTCGCTGAAGACAATTCCAATTAACTTGGAGAAGTACAACAGGTTTACGATTGCTTCTGTGTAATTGTACAAATTTTTCACAGGTGAATTCTAAAACAACAAAATGCCTAGACACAAAAACAAATTCTTCAAGTGGAACTGAGCAATAAATAATTAAATGTCTCAATTTAAATATCTAAGCTTATCCTTCTCCCCATCCTCGTTTATATGTCAAAATATGTGTCAGTTTCAAATCCTTTTCATACATGCCTATCGTGGAATGATTGTAAGAATTTGTCCACATAAATGGTTGAAGCTACGCCTGTATCACAAGTTTTTAGGTTTTTTGTCACCAAATTAAATTAAGTTAATTTTTGTCATAGTTCTAAGTTGCAAAGGCCATTATTAATGGCATTTTATCATGCTCTATCATTTAAGGAAACATTCACACCTATGTTGTTACAAAGACAAGAAGATAGACATGCAATGCTCAAAAATTGCAAATTGAATGGTGATAATCATCAGTGACAACTAGTAGTTAAGAACATGGATTTCCAGAAGTACAGCCACAACCAGATGGGCTAAAGCAGCGCTAGTAAAGGATTGTACTACTGTGACTACTGCAAGATTTTTGTTCAACCATGTAGTAACTCGATTTGGATGTTCAAAGATATTGATAAGTGATCAAGGCACACATTTTGTCAATCAGTTGATTGACAAATTAACTGAAGAACTAGAGCTGGTTCACAACGTTTTTTGGCTTAGCAATACCCTATGTGGAACTCAATAAACAAGGTAAAGCAAAGCCCAGTTTAATAAAACTCTATAACTAGAGATACAGGCATTAGGTGATCTGTCATATGTGCAAAAAGAGAGTATGTTTCATATTACAAATCAGGTTTCTGCTAAGGATATCATATAAACATTCACCACATATTCTGCTAAGAATATCATCTTGTAGATGTCCCTAATCACCATGGTATGGACGAATCTGCTATTTTCCCTGTGTTTTGCATCAAAAACTTGGTGAAGTAGAATATGTGGTGAATGTTTATATGTAAATGTGATTATTAGGCTACCCTGCCAGAAAAATATCAATCTTGACTTCTTACAATGGTTAAAGGCACTTGATTCCCAATATGATCAAACAAAGACATGCCTGATCCTCTCTTTCGATCTTTGAGCAAGGTGACGGCTATTGACAGGTTTCAAGGTCAAGAAAATGACTAATGTATCACTCTCTCTAGTCTGAACCAGATTTGTAGGCCACCTTCGAAATGTTAGTAACTTAGTAGACTTGTTGCCATGTCCCAAGATGGTTTGGGCTTGTATGTATTATGACATTGCTCTTTGTTTAAAAAATGAGATAAATTACAACTCACTTTTCAAACCGATGCTCCAATACCATGATAATATCACTTTTGAATTTGGATAAAACAACTTGACCCACATGGAATCTTTGTTGAGGGCACTAGCAGGATTCATCTTGTGAGTGGACTAGAGATGGAGCACATTACCTTGAGAAAAATTTTATCAACTTTATAAGGGACAAATAACAGAGTGGCAAGTAATTATTCATTATCCTAATCAACAAATACAGGGATACAATTCAGGGTTGTCAGGACAGGAAGTTGCAAACATGTCAAAACCATGCCCTAGTGAAATATATGCACAGTTACAACTCAAAGATGAAAAGGCATTAAAGCATTATGAAGAAAATATCAATCATGTTGAGTTTGTAGAAAAGGGCATCCTAAAAAGGATTAAAAGGCATGAGTTGAGGGTGTAGTTAGGTGGCACTTACAGTTCATTGTACAAAGTAGAAGTGACACCCAGAACAAAACATAGTTAACTAAAAGTTGAATTCAGTGTTATTTTTAGACTGATGCAAGCAGGAGGGAAACATCAATCACATAGGATACGGATGCATGCATCACTTGGTTGTTATCTTAGCTATCATTCATGCAAGGAGGCACAACTAAGTAAAGACTTCTCTACTATTTTGGAACAACAGTTAGACTGATGACTTTCAACTCGCCCTCCTAATATAAAATAGAACACCCTCTTATAATACAACAATAATATAAAATATGATGCACAACATAGAATTCTCCTCACTCCAATATCAATGTGAGACAAAAGTTAGCTTTGCGAAATGTGAAAGCAAGGTAGTCTGTTTGTGACCACCTAACTTGGAAATGCACATTGCAATGTTGCATACTACAACATTGAGGCTTTGAGCTCATGGAGAAGGAATTGAGTGTGATGGCTTAATTTTCTCTTTGAAATAAGTAATCTATAAAAGGAAACATGGGGTCAATGTTGAATAAAGAGATCACCTATATAGCTATCATGAATGGTTATGGAAGGTTTGAGCCCATGGACCCCAATGAAGTAACCCAAAGTGCATTTGGGAATTTTTTCCTTTTTTTTTATTTAAAGTGGTGTCCCCTAGCCATTGGAAGGCCATACAAAGGAACCAAGTTTCAAATGAACCACTCACTCAGAACCAAAATAGCTCTTCGTTTGCTTGTAAAGGAAGCATGCCCATTCATAACCAAAAAATTACAACTAAATGTAAGATCAAATTCACATAAAGATAAATATGAGCCTTGGATTGGATTTATGGCAAGCTTTAACTTGCATAAAAGAGTCATTCAAGGACACGTGGAGAATTGGTATCAAGACCTAGATCTAAAACTAAGCAACATAATTGAGCTATGAAATTTCCAATGGATGTGTATAGGCCTCATAGAATCAATTTGGTCGTCGATGAATGATGCTCCATCACAATATGAATGATTAGAGCACCTATAGGATAAGCCCTTGATGCCTCTCTCAATGTGTCTCTGAAACATTGTTGTTGATCCTATCGTCAAGTTCCCAATTTTTTACTTTTGGATGCACATTAATCTTTAGGCTTTATATTGCCTTTGACGCCCTTTATATCTCTATCCCACATTGATTGTGGGAACGTCTAAACTTTTATTTACATACATGTGTGTTCTTTATTATATCAACACATTGTCCACATTATATACCATAGTGGCCATGAGATGAACTCTTTCAACACTAGATTTGGTTATGAGTTGTGGTTGGATATGGTGGACTTGGAAAGACAATAAATGTAAATATTGGGCTCAGCCAAGCCCTAATATTTCACAATTTATTTTTACAAGAAACCATATATATAACAACTGGAGGCACTAAGGACTAGAGTGGAATAGTATAGTCCCCATAGAAAAGTCCCATATCTAGAGGTATTGTGGAATTAGGAGCTTGATTAGGTGTCCTTTCGCATTGTAACCTTAAAGGGCATGTGAATGATGTAAGTCCAAAATCCTATCCACAATACATTTTTTTTAATTGGATCTCTGACCCATTATTGTTATTTTCTTAGTAGAGTGAGTTTGATTTGTGTTGATCATTTAGAGATTTCCCACCATATTATTCAACCACCCTCACCATGAATATAGGGCTAGACTAAGTTCCAATATTTCTTTAATCACTGAGGATTGATCCTCACAACTAGGATAGAAAACTTTATCTCAAACTAAAATACAGAGCGGTTGGGGGATTCATCCCCGATAGTCATAGTGGATAGTGGTGGGAAATGATATGAAACTAGATAATATGGAAGGTTGTAGGTTGTAGAGTGTACATTATTATGAGAAAGGATCACTACTCTTTATCAACATAAATCCTATCCAATGTTTTCTTAAACTCTATAAATTCTTCACTAATTGACAAACAATTTTTAACACATATCGACCCTGGAAAATATACTTCAAGAAAAATATAACGATGGATTGGCTTCGACTACGTTTTAATGATTCTTTTAAAAGAGGAGAATTATATATTACAACAACTCCAGTGAGTATAGAATATTGTGTAAGTGAATCTAGTTTCTATAGCATTTTTTCCTCTGTCTTGGCTTGCAATCTGCATTTAGAATGAGAATTGGCTAGACTCCAAGCCTGCTTAATTATACTAGTTTTAGTTCCAAGAATTATCATTACCATGACAATGACGAGGATATGGATGACGACGACGACGATGATGACCATCATGATGACAATGACAATCATCATCAAAACAATGATACTAACAATGATGAATATTGGTGAGATATGGATGGATCCACACACATCCACTGTGAAGGGTATAATTGCCAACATGTCAAAGTTTAATGTGATGGGTTTGGTCATTCATTTTGGTGGTAGGAGTTTAGGTTGGACTTGTGGAGTATTATGTTGAGGTTTCTTACCTTGTATACCATTGTAGTGAGACCAAAACAAAACCATGAATTCAATGAGATTTGTTTTGTACCCTCTTTTAAAGAGCTAACACACATAAGCTTTTCATAATGGTGTAATGAGCTAACACACATAAGCTTTCACTCATAGTGTCATGTTAGAAGGAAAGCTAACTCCAGCTAGATTTCCATCATGGTTTAATGTATTTGATGACAATGTGGTAGTGTTAGATGGAAAGCTACCTTATGAAAGCTAAGACGCATTAGATTTTACTCACCGTGCAATGTTTTAAGAAAAAAAGCTAACTCCAACTATATTTTTATCATGGTACATTGTGATTGATGACAATGTCGTCGTGCCAGATGGAAAACTACACTATGAAAGCTTACACACATTATATTTCACTCACCGTGCAACGATTTAAGGATGAAAGGTAACTTCAACTAGATTTCCAACACAGCACAATGTGATTGATGACAATGTCGTTGTTTACATGGAAAAATGTCTTATGAAAGCTAACACACATTATCTTTCACTCATCATGCCATGTTGTTAAAATGAAAGCTAACTCCAGCTAGATTTCCATAATGGTGTAATGAGCTAACACACATAAGCTTTCCTTTATAGTGTCGTGTTGTTAAAAGGAAAGCTAACTCTAGCTAGATTTCCATCATGGTGTAATGTATTTGATGACAATGTGACTATGTTAGATGGAAAACTACCTTATGAAGGCTAACAAACATTAGCTTTACTCACCATGCAATGTATTAAGAAAGAAATCTAACTCTAGCTAGATCTCCATCATGGTGCATTGTGATTCATGACAATGTGGTTATGCTAGATGGAAAACTAAATTATGAATGCTAACACACATTAGATTTCACTCATCATGTAATGATTTAAGGATGAAATCTAACTCCAGTTATATTTCCATCACGGTGCAATGCGATCGATGACGATGTGGTTGTGTTAGATGGAAAACTATTTTATGAAAGCTAACACACATTAACTTTCACTCATCGTGTCATGTTGTTAAAATGAAAGCTAACTCCAACTAGATTTTCATCATGGTGTAATGAGATAACACACATAAGTTTTCCATCATGGTGTAATGTATTTGATGACAATGTGGTTGTGTTATACAAAAAACTACCTTACGAAAGATAACACACATTAGCTATTACTCACTGTGCAATGTTTTAAGAACGAAAGCTAACTCTAGATAGATTTCCAACATGGTGCATTTTTATTGATGACAATGTGTTTGTGCTAAATGGAAAACTACATTATGAAATCTAACACACATTAGATTCCACTCACAGTGCAACGGTTTAAGGTTGAAAGCTAACTCCAGCTAGATTTCCATCCCGGTGCAATTTGACAATGTGGTTATGTTAGATGGAAAACTACCTTATAAAATCTAACACACATTAGCTTTCACTCATCATGCCATGTTGTTAAAAAGAAATCTAAATCTATCTATATTCTCGTAATGGTGTAATGAGCTAACATACATAATCTTTCACTCATAGTGCCATGTTAGAAGGAAAGCTAACTCCAGTTAGATTTTTATCATGGTGTAATGTATTTGATGACAATGTGGCAGTGTTAGATGGAAAGCTACCTTATGAAAGCTAACACACATTAGCTTTTACTCACCATGCAAGGTTTTAAGAACGAAAGCTAACGATAGCTAGATTGCCATCATGGTGCATTGTGATTGATGATAATGTGGTTGTGCTAGATGAAAAACTATACTATGAAAGCTTACACACATTAGATTTCACTCACAATGCAACAATTTAAGGATGAAAGCTAACTTCAGCTAGATTTCCAACACAATGACAATGTGTTTGTGTTACATGGAAAACTACCTTATCAAAGCCAACACACATTAGCTTTCACTCATCGTGCCATGTTGTTAAAAGGAAATCTAACTCCAGCTAGATTTTCATCATGGTGCAATGAGCTAACACACATAAGCTTTCCCTTATAGTGCCATGTTGTTAAAATGAAAGCTAACTCCGGCTAGATTTCCATCATGGTGTAATGTATTTGATGGCAATGCTACTCTATTACATGGAAAACTACCTTATGAAGGCTAACATACAATATCTTTACTCACCCTGCAATTTTTTAAGAATGAAAGCTAACTCCAACTAGATTTCCATCATGGTGCATTGTGATTGATGACAATGTGGTTGTGCTAGATGAAAAAATACACTATGAAAGCTTACACACATTAGATTTCACTCATTATGCAATGGTTTATGGATGAAAGCTAACTCCATCTAGATTTCCAACACGGTGTAATGTGCCTAATGACAATGTGGTTGTATTACATGGAAACCTACCTTATGATATCTAATACACATTAGATTTCATTCAACGTGCCATGTTGTTAAAAGAAAAACTAACTCTAGCTAGATTTTCATCATGGTGTAATAAGCTAACACACATGAGCTTTCCCTTATAGTGCCATGTTGTTAGAAGGAAAGCTAACTCCAGCTAGATTTACATCATGGTGTAATGTATTTTAATAACAATTGGGTTGTGTTAGATGAAAAACTACCTTATTAAAGCTAATAGACATTAGCTTTACTGACCATGCAATGTTTTAAGAATGAAATCTAACTCTAGGTAAAGTTCCATCATGGCGCATTGTGATTGATGACAATGTGGTTGTGCTAGATGGAAAACTACATTATGAAAGCTAACACACATTAAATTTCACTCACCGTGCAATGATTTAAGGATGGAAGATAACTCCATCTAGATTTCCATCACGGTGCAATGTGATCGATAACGATGTGGTTGTGTTAGATGGAAACTACCTTATGAAAGCTAACACACGTTAACTTTCACTCATCGTGCCATGTTGTTAGAAGGAAAGATAACTCCAGCTATATTTGCATCACGGTGTAATGTATTTGATGACAATGTTGTTGTGTTAGATGGAAAACTACCTTAGGAAAGATAACACAGATTAGCTATTACTCATCGTGCAACTTTTTAAGAATGAAAGCGAACTCTAGCTAGATTTTCAACATGGTGCATTTTGATTGATGACAACGTAGTTGTGCTAAATGAAAAACTACATTATGAAAGCTAACACACATCAGATTTCACTCATCGTGCAACGATTTAAGATTGAAAACTGACTCCAGCTAGATTTCCATCACAGTGCAATGTGACAATGTGGTTGTCTTAGATAGAAAGCTACCTTATAAAAGCTAACACACATTGGCTTTCACTCATCCTGCCATGTTGTTAAAAATAAAATTAACTCCAGCTAGATTTTCATAATGGTGTTATGAGCTAACACACATAAGCTTTCACTCATAGTGCCATGTTAGAAGGAAAGCTAACTTTAGCTAGATTTTCATCATGGTGTCATGTATTTGATGACAATGTAGCTGTGTTAGATGGATAACTACTTTATGAAAGCTAACAAACATTAGGTTTTACTCACCGTGCAATGTTTTAAGAATGAAAACTAACTCCAACTAGATTTATATCATGGTGCATTGTGATTGATGACAATGTGGTTGTGCCAGATGTAAAACTGCACTATGAAAGCTTACACACATTAGATTTCACTCACCGTGCAACGATTTAAGGATAAAAGCTAACTTCATCTAGATTTCCAACACAACACAATGTGATTGATGAAAATGTGGTTGTGTTACAGGGAAAACTACCTTATTAAAGTTAATACATGTTAGCTTCCACTCATTGTGCCATGTTGTTAAAACGAAAGCTAACTCCAGTTATATTTCCATCTTGGTGTAATGAGCTAACACACATAAGCTTTCCCTTATAGTGCCACGCTATTAGAAGGAAAACTAACTCCAACTAGAATTCCATCACGGTGTAATGTATTTGATGAAACTGTGGCTGTGTTAGATGGAAAACTATATTATGAAGGCTAACAAACATTAGCTTTTCTCATCGTATAATGTTTTAAGAATGAAAGCTAATTCCAGCTAGATTTCCATCATGGTGCATTGTGATTGATGATAATGTGGTTGTGCTAGATGGAAAAATACACTATGACAGCTTATACACATTAGATTTCACTCACCGTGCAACAATTTAAGGATGAAAGCCAACTCTAGCTATATTTCCAACATAGTGCAATGTGATTGATTACAATGTGGTTGTGTTACATGGAAAATTACCTTATGAAAGATAACACGCATTAGCTTTCACTCATAGTGCCATGTTGTTAAAATGAAAGCTAACTCCAGCTAGATTTCCATCATGGTGTAATGAGGTAACACACATAAGATTTCCCTCATAGTGCCATGTTGTTAGAAGGAAAACTAAATCTAGCTATATTTCCATCATGGTGTAATGAGGTAACACACATAAGATTTCCCTTATAGTGCCATGTTGTTAGAAATAAAACTAACTCCAGCTAGATTTCCATCATGGTGTAATGTATTTGATAATAATGTGACTATGTTAGATGGAAAAATACCTTATGAAAGCTAACATACATTAGCTTTAATCACCGTGCAATGTTTTAAGAACGAAAGCTAACTCTAGTTAGATTTCCATCTGGTGCATTGTGATTGAAGACAATGTGGTTGTGCTAAATGGAAAACTATATTATGAAAGCTAGCACACATTTGATTTCACTCACCGTGCAATCATTTAAGGATGAAAGCTAACTCCAACTAGATTTCCATCATGGTGCAATGTGATCGATGACAATGTGGTTGTGTTAGATGGAAAACTACCTTATGAAAGCTAACACACATTAGCTTTCACTCATCGTGCCATGTTTTCAGAAGGAAATCTAACTCCAGCTAGATTTGCATCATGGTGTATTGTATTTGATGACAATGTGGCTGTGTTAGATGGAAAACTACCTTACGAAAGCTAACACATATTAGCTATTACTAATTGTACAATGTTTTAAGAATGAAATCTAACTCTAGCTAGATTTCCAACATAGTGCATTTTGATTGATGACAATGTGGTTGTGCTAAATGGAAAACTACATTATGAAAGCTAACACACATTATATTTCACTCATCGTGGAATGGTTTAAGGTCAAAAAATAACTTCAGCTAGATTTCCATCACGGTGCAATGTGACAATGTGGTTGTGTTAGATAGAAAACTCATTCTAGCTAGATTTTCATTATGGTGTAATGACCTAACACACATGATATTTCACTCATCGTTCCATTTTGTTAGGAGGAACACTAACTCCAACTAGATTTAATCATGGTGTAATGTATTTGACGACAATGTGGTTGTGTTAGATGGAAAACTATCTTATGAAAGCTAAATCCAACTAAATTTCCATCATGGTGTATTGTGATTGATGACAACGTGGTTGTGTTAGATGGAAACTACATTATGAAAGCTAACACATTAAATTTCACTCATTATGCAATGATTTAAGGACTAAAGCTAACTTCAGCTAGATTTGAATTATTGCAACTATATTACTTTTTTGAACATACACTTCGTATGGTTTAACCTTAATTACAAACTACAATTCAAATGTGTTACATAAATTGGGAGGAGTTACAATAAAAAATATAATTTTGACAAGAGGGGACTATGTTGACCGCCTAATTAATGGTCAAGTTATTGGACTAGGAAGGGTGGAATCTACAGAGACTACAACTCATTATGGTGGAGAAATGATTAATGTAGGATATGTTATAGTTTTGATAATAGATTTCATCGAACCACATTTGATTGTGGAAGATGTTGATGAAGGGGACTTACATCCATGGAAGATCATAGATTTGAGGCATAACAAAGGTAAATCAAAATATTGAAGCACATGTTAAGTGTTTTATAGAGTACATTGCTTGTTTATTTTGAGCAAAAACTAAGTTTGTTTAATTTTTTGTATAGATGCAAATGACTCTTCTGCATTTTCTATTGGAGACAAGGTAGATCTTTCGCAATGTGGAGTGAAGGTGGGTGAAAGTTCCATATTCAATACAAAGATTGGTCATAAGGTGCATGGAAGGATGGTAAATAAATGATCCATAGTGGTTAACATTGAGAAGGTGTTAAAACATGATGCTCTCTTGCCACATCCAACATGATTTGAGAATACACTAGGGGGTGCATTGGGATCTTATGAGATTTGGCTAGAAGAAAATTTGGAAACTCATTGACATGATCATCTAGTAAATACTCCCCAATATAGGCTTACATTCACATGTAAAAAGGTTTCTCTTACACATGAATGCATAGGAAAAATCATGTGCATTGCCAAAGGGATCATAGTTAATGTTCATGAGTATGACATGGTCGAGGGTGAAATGTTAGGTGAAAAGGAATTATGTGTAAAATCAAAATTTGTTGCAGGAACAAACTTGGGTTTGTCGTTGACAGGTATGCTAACACATGGACATAGAACATGAGGTTTTGGTCATTTCTCCCTACCATCTGTACACATGGGATCACATTTTACCATTACATCTCTTGCAAAGTGCTTGAGGGACCTTGAAGACCCACACCTTGATATGTATGGTGATTTGCTTTATGAGAGTGGAAGTTCAAGAAACACACTTT
The DNA here is from genome assembly GCA_001517045.1 of Pseudotsuga menziesii. Taxonomy (NCBI): domain Eukaryota; kingdom Viridiplantae; phylum Streptophyta; class Pinopsida; order Pinales; family Pinaceae; genus Pseudotsuga; species Pseudotsuga menziesii. Next base: position 66,540 of record LPNX010562001.1, on the reverse strand, counting down.
CAAATGCATTATTTCAAAACTCTATATACTCAAAATGTAGAGTGTATAAGGATGCTTTCCTATCTTTAAATGGAAGCTCAAAAAATCAAAATCTTGATTTTAAACCTCTTCCTCCACATTTGTTGTTAAAGTTGGACAATGCAGCTAGTGATAATAAGAATCGTTATGTTTTCATGTTTCTATCACTATTAACTACACTTGATTTCTTCATCACTATTGAGGTTGGGTTCTTGCTTGTGGGGCACACCCATGAAGACATAGATGGAACCTATGGAAGAATGTCTTCCAACTTGAAAAGTAAAGATATATATTCTTTACCTAGATATATATTCTTCACCTAGTTTAGGTGGAAACACCCATTTTTCTTCATTTGTGCAATGTTTTAAGAATGAAAACTAACTCTAGATGGTGGATACATATCACACAATAGAAGAAAAACGAGTGTTTCCACCTAAACTTATTGACTAAGTGTATGACTTCAAAAGTTTTCTTAATGGGTACATCAAGGAGGGGAAAAATGCCCTAGTTGGACATTTTAATGTCCAGTACTTCCAATTTCTTGTACTCAATGATGTTCCAGTTATGAGGTATAAAGAATCCATCAAAGACATTGAGTGGTCAAAACCAGTTAAGTTGTGGAATATAGATGATGAAGGTCGGCCTATATTTCCCATAGGGAAGCCTTCTTTCTTATGTCCCAAAGACAATGATGTTTATTTAAAAGAACTAAAGGAATGACTAACATCATACATAAAAATGTGGAAAGAGACTATTAGCAATGAGAATTCACCAATTGTTACATGAATGGAATAAAAAACTAGAGTATTGGAAAAGTGTTCTTGATGCATTAGATGGAATCTATAATGACCATACACCCTTGGATGAAAGTGATTCTTCTTCTAATGATTTTTGTCCCAAGACAAGGCAAAATGTTAACGTTGATGGTAATACACTCCATGCAATATCAAGTATTATGGATGGGGATTTTGATAATGTGACAAATGAACCGATATATGTTGGACTCAAGTGCAACAAGCCAAAGCCAACATTCGATCCTATAATTGATGTTGATAAATGAAAGATGTTGCTTGTTAGATCAGGAAATGAGGATGAAGGAGATATGATTTGGATGGAAAAAGCTACCTTAGATATCTTCCAGGATGATGACATCGAGACCCGTCATGTAAAGATTGATTGGTGGCAGCCTAGCTCAAGGAAATACAAGGGAAATTTTTTAGAACAATATTGGGTACAAAATCCGGATGACATAGAACTTGGATCTATTCCAATTAATACCATAGTTTGGGCATGGATGCCAAACAAAGAATATTGTAGGAAGACCAAGATAAATAAATTTGGTGTACAAGTTGTTCTTGATCTGCTTGAGCAGATATAAGGAGATTAGATGGAGATGATTCATGAATGCAATTTTTCTTTTTGAATGACTTTTAGTATACATGAAGAAAAATTTTCAATGTTTGTAGTATAATAAATACTCTTCAAGCTACTTTTTGAGGAATTTTATATTATTTACTACATATATGAAATTTTCACTTCAAGTTCATTATTAATTCATGTGATGATACTTTATGTGAATTGGATAACACCATTCAAATTTTAACTTTTCAATTTTCCTTTTAGATCAACACAACATCTCACTATATCAATTGTGCATAATTATATTTATTAATCCATGTACAAAATCCTTACCTTATTTATTATTGTCTTTTACGCACTCTCTTCAATACCACTTTGAGCTTTTCATTTTGTTCTCGTGATGATTGGTGGAGTGTCCACTGGAAATGTAGGGACGTTTCAACACACAATTTAATTCCATAAACTCTCTGTCATTATGATTAACTATGTAAATCTTCATCCTCAAGCTGTACTTGATCTGCTTGAGAAAATATAAGGAGATTAGGTGGAGATGATTCATGAATGTAATTTTGCTTTTTGAATGACTAATTAATATACATGAAGAAAAAGTTGTCAATGTCTACAGTATATCAAATATTCTCTTCAAGCTACCTTTTGAGGAATTTTATATTATTTGCTACATATATGAAAATTTTGGTTCAAATTCAATGTTAATTCATGTGATGATACTTTATGTGAATGCACCTTAAAACATCTTATAGAATTGCTTTGTGAATAAATGTAAGGCACTTGCAATAAGGTTTGAAATTAATTTTCCCTATTATTCGTTGTTATAGTTGATATAAATTTAATTGCACTACTATGTTGCATTCAAATTCATAATTATATTTTCTCGTGTAGACTTTAAATCAGTGCCAACTTTGTACTAGTATATTAACTTATACTCAATAAATACAGTACTAATATTTTGAGTGTGCAGGTTTTATCAATTTGTCATCATTGTGATTGATTTTCTGGATTAAACTGTGTGAAGGTTTTTCAGACCAACGTTTTGAGTGGACACTCCACCCATGCTTGTTACAGAAACCATGAAAAACTCATTGTGGACTGAAAATATTTCCCATAACTTAATCGAGAAAATAAATCATTAAATAGTAACATCATGTTAGCTTTAATTCATGTTAGAAATTATCGTTAAATACATTGCATCATAAATACAATTTAATCCATGTGAGATTTAATGCTGATCGTAATGCACTGCATGTAATATAAGTATTATGGATGGAGATTTTGATAATGTGACGGATGAACTGGTATATGTTGGACCCAAGTGCAACAAGCTAAATCCAAGATTCAATCCTATGATTTAAGTTGAGAAAAGAAAGATGTTGCTAGTTAGATCATGAACTGAGGATGAAGGAGAGATGATTTGGATGGAAAAAACCACCTCATATATCTTCGAGATTGATGAAAGTGAGAATATTCATGTAAATGTTGATTGATGGAAGCCTAGTTCAGTGAAATACAAGGGAAAATTTTAGAACAATATTGGGTACCAAACCTTGATGACACATGACTTGAATCTATTCTAGTTAATACCATAGTTTGGGCATGGATGCAAAATAAATAAGATTGCAGGAAGACTACGATAAATAAATGTGGTGTACAAGTTGTAATTGATTTGTTTGAATGAATATAAGGAGATTAGGTGGAGATGATTCATGAATGTAATTTTCTCTTTGAACAAGTTATTAATATACTAGAAGAAACACTTTTCAATGTTTGTTGTATATCAAATATTCTCTTCAAGCCTTTTTTTGAGGAATTTTATATTATTTACTAATATGAAAATTTTGGTTCAACTTCTATGTTAATTCATGTGATAGTACTTTATATGAATTAGATAACACCATTTAATTTTTAACTTTTCAATTTGTTTTTTACATAAACTCAATATGTCACTAGATCAAATGTGATTCAATAATCAATTTTAAAACATCTTCTAGACTTCTTTTGTGAATAAATGTTAGGCACTTGCAATAAGGTTTGAAGTGACTTTTCCCTATTATTTGTTATTATAATTGATATAAATTTAATTGTTCTACTCTGTTGCATTCTAATTAATATTATATTTTCTTATGTAGAGTTTAAAGTGGTGTGAACTTTGTACTAATGCAATATCTTATACCCAACAAAGACAAAGTAGTAACATTTTCAGAGTGCAGGCTTTCACAGTTTGTCATCATTGTGAATGTTTTTTTGGATTAAGTTGTGAGTGAGTTTTTCAACCAACATTTCAAGTGGGAACTCCATGCATGATGGTCGGGGGAACAATGTAAAATTCATTATGGTTTGAAAAGCTTTCACATAGCTTAATCCCGAAAATCATTATCCAAGTATTAACATTTAATGTCAATACTACGTAAGTTAATAATAGTCAGAACACAATATTAATATGTTGTTAAATAATTTTATATTATGTAAGAAATTTCTTACACAAATTATTAATAATTCACTAGTCAAATATTGATGACTTTTGTTTTAATACGTAAATACAAATATGAATGATAATCAAAGTATATCATTAAATACATTTATAGGTAAAATTTCTCACATAAATATGTTATTCATAAAATCAACATTCATCCACTTAGTTTTTAATACACCACCACCACCAACAATAATAATAATAAATTATGTCTCTATTCTAATTCATAATTTATTTTAATCATTACTAAGATAAAACCCATTTTACTCTAAGTCATAAAATATTTTCTCTTTTCCACTATCAAGTGCTACCAACTACCAAAAATAAAACATCATACTCAAAAAAAAATTAGACTTAGTATGGTAACTCAACCTAGACACATTAGTTAACATAATTTCAATTAAATGAAATTCCAAGATAATAATAGCAACACACATTGATTATTAATGTCATTAAATAAATTTAATAATAATATGTGAAAAATCTTCTACAATCTATTTTTAGTGATATAATCATTGATCTTAACTTCTATTAGAAAATATAAATAATAGTAATATAAATAAATTATATTTCTATTCTAACGTATAATTGATTTTGATCGTTAAAATAATTAACTTAGCATAGTAACACTTAATATATATAATAGTTTTTCTTGTCACTTGTAAAATGTTGCTAACCTTCTAATATATTAGAGCATGATACTCAACACATAAAATATTACTTGTTATGTTGAGAATTAAAATTGTTACAGTAACAAACACATTTGTATTACGTCATTAAATAGTTTTTAAATGGGTCATTCTAAAATTGTGCCAACATTCTACTAGTATAGGAACTCAACACCAACAATGTACTAGTTACCATATCAAATTATAATTCAATTTCTTAATCATAGTAACATATACAATATTAATGTCATTACATAAACTTAATCAACTTACCATTTAATTCAAACTATAGATAATATTAATAGAAATTATGTAAGGAAACAAAGTCTAAGAATTTCATCATTTTGAAAGAATCAAAGTTTAAGACTTTCTTCATTTTGATTTGTCACAGAGGATTAGAAATGTGTAATCTAGGTGTTAACACAGTCCCTCTCCCCTCATGTTGTAAAGGGTGCTAGCTCAATGGAAGAGCACCTGCATTACAAGCAAGACGATGGTGGTTCGATTCCTCCTTGCTCTAACATAAATTAATAGATGATATAAAATATTAATGATAATATAAATATTGTAAGATATCTATATTTTCAATATAAATATGCTCTTTTCAATTAAACACATTGTTCAAATACTTCATAAATAAATAATGAACACTTGCAATAATTAGTTGAGTTTGTTTTCCCCCTTCCTCTTGTATATGAAAAAAAGCAAATTTTACTGCACTAATGCTATTCTAGTTCATAATTGATTTTGATTGTTAAAATAATTAATATTAAAAAAAAAGGGAGGATTTACTAACATCAATATCATTAAATAAATTTATAGGTAAGAAATTTCTCATGTCAATCTATTATTCATAAAGTAAAGATTCATCAACTTAGTTTTTCATACACTACCACTACCAACAACAACAATAATAAATTATGTTGCTATTTTAATTTATAATTTATTTTAATCATTACAAGGGTAAAATTTAGACTTTAAAGTCATAAAATATTTTTTTGTTTTGATTATAAGTGGTGCCAACTTCCAAAAATAAACAACATACTCAACAAAGACAAAAATAATTACTATGACAATGTTTATAATTGTTGTAGTAACAAATACAATGTTCATAATATGTCATAAAATAATTTAATCAACTTAACATTTAATACAAAATATAAATAATATTAATAGAAACTAGTTAAGGATTCAAAGGCTATTGGCCTTCCTCATTTTGAAAGAAGTCAATCTAGCGGAAGTTATAAATTCTAGATCTAACCCATCTAGTTCTAATTGAGATGTAATATTTCTACCGGTTCTAATTGAGATGTAATATTTTCTTTTGAATGGTTGAATACTAAAGTTTTACTTGAAATAAATAAAAAAATATTAATTGAGAAAATAGCTCATTGGATTAATTCTTCCAAATTTAATGGAATAGTTCTTTGAGTTTATTTTTCTAGATTTAATAGAATATGTATTTAGATATTTACAAAAAAACTCAATGTGGATGAAATCCTTGTAATAGAATATTTCCAAATTTAATGAAATATGTGTTTTATAAGCAAATTCATACCTATATAAATGTATTGAATAATTTTTCAACATTTTTATATATTTTAAATCTTTTAGATGTTTATTATAAGTGTTATTTTTTTTAATTAGCATAAAATAAAACTATTATATTTTAAATATTTTATAATTTTATTATAAATATTATAATGTATAAATTTTTAAAAACCAACATGATGTGATATGAAATTTTTTTATATAAGATCATATATGGTTTATTAGATAAAAATTTATATAAGAATATATATGTTTTATTAGATTATATAAATTATAAGAACATATATTGTTTATTGTTTTTTATTTTATGTAATGTAACATATTTTTATGAATTAATATTAAATTTATATAAAAAAATAATAGTGATTTTTTATTTTTTAATACTATTGTAATTATATTTTCCATTATAATTTGAATATGAATATATTTGAGTTTTTCATTTTATTAAATATATAAATAGTGGTGAATTTATTTAAAAAAATTAATATAAAATTTAAAAAAATCCACAATATCATTTATTATTTGTGGACAAGAACCTAAATATTTCATTAATATTTTTATACAATATCTCTTTACTCTACATTAACTCAACACACTTGTCAACTACCATTAATGAGAAAATTTAGATTGACTTTCATTAGATTTAATGTGACATGGCATATTTATAGTGTGATGTGGATTTTTTTATTATTTTCCTTAGGAGGCCCATTTTAGACCCCAAATTTCCTTTAATGTTTAGCAAAACCTCCTCAAGTCAAAACTTCCCCCAAAAGGGTATTTTGTTGCATTGCTAAACACGCAATCCCTAAGGCCCTAAAGAGCTAAATCATTAGTTCGTATGCACCTAATCCCTTAACACACAATCCCTTACCACTTTAACCCATTGACAATCAAAACTAACCTTTTATAACTTACCCTACTAATAGTCAATCCCTAAATCTCTTAATTAAGCCCGTATCTCCCAATCATTTAGTCCTTAACCTCTAATGCCCTAATACCTTAACCCTTTATAATCCCTTAACAATGGAACACCTTAGCCATTAATGCCTAATGTCTTAAAACCTAACACCCTGAGCTGAGAGCCCTAAATGCATTTACCCCTAGATCTTATAAACCCTAAACCCCTTTAGTATTATTTATTTGTTTACCTATAATCCTTTAACCATTAGCATCTAAGCTCTAGTTTACCCCTTAGAGGTAAAATGATTGCTTGCCTCTAATCTCCATTTGTGTGTTCAACCTCCCTTTGGCAAGTGTGCCATGCATTTGCTTATGTCCTCTAGGTTTGAATGTGCTCTCTCTTTTTGCATGAGATCCCTATGTTTTCTTGAGATATATCCCTTGGACTTGATTAGCCTTCTCTTTGTATGGGAAATCTAACTTGGGAATGTGCATTAGCCTCTAAGCTCTACTTCACCCCTTATAAGCATTTAACTCTTTAACCCCTTCACCTCTAATCCCTAACCTCATAAATGTTAAACCCCTAACCTTGCAGCACTAAATCCCTTAACTCCTGAATCCCCTAACCCCCACACCTCTTAACCACTTTACATCTAAGTCCACAATCACTAACAAGACCTAGTCAAAGATGATTTTAAGGAACCATACTTATTTAAAAGTGTATAAATGTGAGCGAATATTACCAATTCTTAAAACGCCAACTATAAAATGATTAGCGATATTTTTCAAAAAATATTTTAATTTCCAAGGATTTTATATCGTTTATATAATAATTTGGCGATTTTTAGTGTGAAAAATTTTTACCCCATCAAAATTGGGCGAAACAGGGCTTCAAAAAACACAAAATGGTGAATATTTTTTGGGAGAAAAATATGGAAAAATAGCCCACTCGACTAAGTCACCCCTAAAATTATCCTTGGACCTAGTGTGCTACCAACCCCAAAACAACTTAACCCATAATAATTAAATCCCAAATCCCTAAATCCTTATGTCCCTAAATCCTTATGTCCCTAATCCCTTAATTCCCAAACAACCTTTAATTTATTAGGCCTGAACCCCTAACTACTTAACCGTGGCTTCCTAACTATTGAGCCCTAAATTCCTTAACCCATTAAGCCCATAAACCACAAAACCCTATGCCCTAAACATAAATTTATTTGTAGTGTTCCCTTAACCCCCAAATCCTAATTGCTTAACCCTTTTGTCCTTAACCTCTTACCCTTAAATACCCTAAGTCTTAAATATGTTAACCTCTTAACTAATCACTACCCCCTAATACCTCATCCCTTAACCCCTAAACTCTAATCCTTTAAACCATAAAGTGCATAACCCTTTATGTGCTTAACTGAGCCTTAAACCCTAAACCTTTAATCCTCTTAACCACCTTATTCCTTTACCTCTAAACTATTAACCACTAAGCCCTACTTAACACCCTAACCCTAAATCCCAAAACCCATAAATCCCTAAACCCCAAATTCCTTATGGACTAAACCATTAATCCCTTCACTCCCAAGCCTTTAACCCTTTGACACTTAGACCTTAAGCTCGTTAATCCTAACACCCTAAAACTAGAGCCATAAACCCCTTAGCTAGTAAATATTAAGCCCTAACATTTGTGCCCTCAATCCCTTAACCCCTAAATCCCTTTACCTACCTAAGCCCTAGTTTATCCACTAACATTTAAGCCCTTAATGTCACAGTGATGAGAGTATGAGTCAAAATTTTGGGTTGACCAAAGGATAAGGTGTTTGCAATTAAAAGAATGCCATGCAATAACAATTCTAGATAAGAGATTGTGATTAATGCCAATAATGCACTCTTTAACCAATACAATATTTTCTACAATAACAAGAAATTTGAGAAACTACCAGTAAGATCTAAGAAGGTTGGATTTATCTTTAACACTACAAAATAGATATTTAAAATTAAACAATTTAAATATCTTTCTAGAGAAGAGAAAAGATTGTGATTAATGTCAATAATGCACTCTTTGACCAATACAAGATTTTCTATAATAACAAGAAATTTGATAAACTATTGGTAAGACCTAAGTAGATTGGATTTATCTTTAAGAGTACAAAATAGATATTTAAAAGTAAACAATTTGAATATCTTTCTTAATTAAAAGCTTGGAAATAAAACATATAATACTTTGGATATAAGGAAGAAAGACTAAAGCTAGAATTAGAAGGTTGGGTTGGGTTGCATAATTTAGATAAAAACATATAATACTTTGGATATAAGGAAGAAAGACTAAAGCTAGAATTAGAAGATTGGGTTGGATTGCATAATTTAGATAAAAAGCTTTATTGGTTTTAACATTTTGGAAATACGATCCATGATACTCATACTTCGGATATAAAGAAGAGAGCTTAAAGCTCGAGTTGGGAGATTAGGTTGGGTTATAGAGAAAATTGCTTAAAGCTATAGTTGGGAGATTAGGTTGAGTGGAAGAATATGTAAAAAGCTTTATTGATTGGAACCTTTTTATTCATTTGGTTCACCAAGAAACCATTGTATAATTGTTCTGACATTTAAAGCTCGACTTGGGAGATTAGGTTTGGATATAATGACAAAAGCTTAAAGCTCTTCTTGGGAGATTAGGTTGAGTTGAAGAATAGGTAAAAATCTTTATTGATTGGAACCTTTTTATTCATTTGGTTCAATGAGAAACCAGTGTATAATTGCTCAGACCTTCGAAAAAAAACTGACAACAATATATTGCCGTGTAAGTAGATTTACAAACTTGTGCACTTCAATATTTAGAGTTTTTTTTTAAATTAAATTTAAATTTTAAAATTTTAAAAAATATAAATCTCTCTCCTCTTTTAAAGAAATTAAATAACTAAATACTTTTCTTCTTATGGAAGCACATCATTAGAAGCCCACAAAATAGACAAAATACATGCTGCATGGACATTGTACATACATAGCTACTGTGCCGCTTTAAGAGCATAGTGTAAGTAGGTCACATACGTGTCTTCTTGTCGTCGTGAAGAGGAGGACGGGTCACGGGAGAGTGGATACATAGAGACAATAAGCAGATAGGAGAGGAGAAGAGAATAGATACAGAGATACAGTCCGTACAGATTATACAGTACAGTTTAGCTGGCAGGAAGCCAGGCAACGTTGTCATCGGGCAAGAAGTGGCAAACGGGTGCACCACCAGGCTTGACATTGAGCACTTTGAAGGCCAAGTGTTGAGGATTCCACCAACTGGTGTCTCTGTGACACACCGCAACTGCTTCTCCATTGGCGCCATCGTCGCCCTTCAGAGACACCCGCGCAGTGATGGTGTTGAGTGTTTCATGGCAGTAATAGACAGCGTATGCATATGGCTGTGTGTGACAAAGCACGGACTTGGAGCCGGATTTGCTTCGTGAAGTAAGCCCAGTGATAGTATATTTCTGGATCTTGGGTACATTCGTCACTAGCACATTCACACGACTGGTTTCCAGCCTAGAGTGGCGTAATCAATCATGGATTCCAAAGATGTCGCGCAATAGCTTCTCTCTTCGCTATTTGTAGGAGTCTCACACACTTGTAAAGTCTGATTCATGACAAGAGCCCTGTCGGATCCTTGGGTATATCGAGCTTCTCCAAAGCTACGGAGAGTTTCTGAGAGGAGAATGGAATAGCTTCAGCCAAACGTCGCGGAAAGAAGAACGTTCTACTCTCCGCACTTGATTTCGTGATCAGTCCTCTGTAGAGCATAAATTTTGTTCCAGTGTGCATGTCCTCCTCAAGGAAATACATCGCGGACAGGGACGGGTCAGCTTTGATGTCAGCGTCGTCTGTTGCGACACCGTAATTCCTTTGTACTGCAGCTTTGGCATATTCTGGTCCTTCTTTGCGGCCAGCTTTAGGTTCTACAAGAGAAACTTTCTTGCCCTCTCTCATCGCGTCCAGGAGCTCCGACGTCTTCTGCGATGACAAAGGGGAGATGAGTTCCCGCAGAGCATCGGGAATGGGCGTCGTTGGCAACTTGCGATGCCAGTAAGACTTCGCCCGCTCTTCTTCACTGGCCAGTATGACATACTGACATCCGCATGCCACAATAGAGTTCAGTTATATATGAAGACTTTAAAAAACAAACAGATCAACAGCATGCCACAATAGAGTTCAGCTATACATAAATACTTGAAAAAACAAACAGATCAAGATCAAGGTGCACGACGCAGGAATGAGCGCCTATCCTTGTCTGGATTGCTCATTTCTTAATAGCTATGTTACCATAAACTAGAAACGAAAACGAAGATGGTAGGTTTAGCATATAGGAAATTAGGAGAAAGAAAACACAATAACATTGAATAGAAAAATAAATAATTTGTTAATTGTAATTTTTTAATGTTGGATACCTAAAAAAATTAGCAATTCTATCAAATTCCATGGATAGTGACTTTAAAGCATTTTCCAAAACTAATAGAATTAATTGTTAGTTTTCTTAATTCTATAATTATTTTTGTAATGCAGAACCAAAACCTACCCATAAACTTATATGAAATTAGAACTACAAAAGCTTATAAAATTAGAACTAAGAAAACATTGCAGGTACACTGAAAACCTCATCAAAGCTAGAGCTGGAAAAAGAGACAATTAAAATTTCACTATTTAAACTGTCAAATTTTACTCTTAAATCAATAAACCGAAACAGTGTAATTAGATTGAAAATCTCATTATTTGATTATTTGATAATAATTTTGCCAAGGGTCTTGATAATTATCATAAAACTATTGATGGGTATCTACTGGTCTATTGTAAAATCCCACTATATGACCTGTCTATGATGAAATTGATAAGTTTGGCAACCTCCTTTCCATTTTGTTGTTTATGTCTGCTGGACCAACTTCTGCCACAGCACTTTACTGATCTTTCTAGTTTATCTATTTTATTCCAAAATAGAAAAGGGGTTGATGAAAGGCCCCTGGGAAAATCTTTGTGATGTTACTTCACCTAAAATGTAGTATAAGAGCTCTTGTAACAATCGCTGGATCAAAGAAATTGAGAACACTGAATCCCAAATAGATTGCCGGAAAATTGCAGGTGGAAAAAAAAGACAAAATAAAAGTTTCGTGGTTTCGTAAGAAACAGATTTGAGGCTTGAAAAAAAGGATACGGCCTTTGAGGCTTGAAAAAAGGGAACGGCCGTAGAAAAACCCTGTTTCCCGTTCCGTTCCCGTTTGTGAGCTGTTATTTTTAATGAAATGAAACGACTGTTGCCGTCCAGTTTCTGGTAACACTGCTTACTTGTGCCTATCTTTATGTGGATAGATTTCTCATTGATTGGATTGGATGAACTGGATTGCTGAGTGATTGGATTGGATGGAGGGAATCAGTAACGGAGGTAAGTTCATAACTTTGTTAATCCTATTCTTTGCAAGTCAGATAGAGTAAATTAGCAATGGAGATAAGTTCATAACTTTATTCTTTGCCAGTTGGATGGAGAGAATCATATTAAATACTGAATAAAAATATTTAACAGTTTTTAAATCTAGGTTTAACAGTCTTTTAAATCTAGGTCTAGGTCTAAAATAAGAGTGTCTAAATAGTCAAAATATGATTACAGCCGAAACTTCACAATTTCAACAACTTCAAAATATGATTAGAGTGGAAGCTCCACCAATATTTGAGTTTTCACAATTCCAACAATTCTTACGCAGTTATATCCAGAAATGAACACTACAGTAAGATGCACTGATTATATTTGATATTATATCCAGAAATTAATACTACAATATAAAGATGCACTGATGAACTCTGGAAATGAACATGAAAATCTGCATACTAATATCCAATATGATACACTGACGAACCGTGGAATAATATCAAACAGAACTTACGAGCAAAACAACGAAGGCAATAGAAAACCTCATCTTGCACGCTATGCACCACCTATAACTCTGATTAAAATGAAGGCAAATCCTGCAATCCCAGTCCAAACGTTTTCACAAATTAATTAAACTATCAACATAGAGCAACCCATAGTTTTCACATAATATTAATGAAACTATCAACATGGAGCAACCCATAGTTCGAGAAGAAATCAGGTTTATAACCAGTTGAAATAAACAAATTAGCAACCCTTGGCAGATTACATGCTCAACATTACGACACTATATAATCAGAATCTAATCTAATTTCAGCGAATGCATTAATTCCAATCGAATGAATCAAACAACTAAAAGTATTAATTCCAATCGAATGAATCAAACAACTAAAAGTATTGCAAGAGTAATAGCTAGCAGATACCAGATTGGAATAGTATCAGCCTGAACTTATTAGATTCATTGATCACATTTGCTTATGGCTACCAGTAACAAGACTAAAACCTAAATAGGCATATGAAAAATTGCTGTAGCCAGATTTGAATATATCCAAGATTGATGATTAGCTCGGTATCGGACCCACTTATCTCATTCAACTTTTATTTTCCTATACAACACTACAGTTCGACTTGTCTTCCACCGACACCGTGAACCTTGTCATATCACGTGACACGTCCGCGTGTGGTTACTAGTAACAATCCGCGTGAGCTTATCTCTGAAAATCTCTGTAGCCAAGGTTCAAGTATATCCAAGCTCCTTGAGGTTGGAGCTTGGTCATTCGACTTTTTTTTTCAGTACGCTACACGTCAATTTGCCTTTCCCTGTACTCCACATGCTACCTACTTGAATCATTGGAAATTTTCTAATTTCAGCATGATATGAAATTCTCATCGTTAATGTAAAATCTTCCAAAAATGCAAACACGTTGTGCAAAAATGCAAAAATGAAATTCTCATCGTTAATGTAAAATCTTCCAAAAATGAAATCTCATTGTGAATGTAAATCTTTTCAAAAATAACAACAGTGACGATATTGCAAACAACTTATTTTGAAATATGCCTATTGGTATTACAGTGGTTTATAAGTTACGTAATATCTTATGAAATCAGTTTTGAAAGTCTTATGGTATAGAAAAATCTCACAAACATATTTACGTGTAAAAAAAATTTTAAACATATTTGTGTAAATGTTTTTTTACACATATTTACATCACACCTTAGCTTTTTAAAGGAATTCAACAAAAAAAATCCAACCAACAAGCGGAATAAGAAATGCCTTTCTATCTTTAAACTAAAATTTATGGTACAACAAATCATAATTACAATTCTCATTGAGAGGCTTTCAATACTTTATTGATTTTTATTTTTTTTTAACATTGATCGATTATTGGTTGGAATAGTAACAAAATACCAACATGTTTATAGAGGAGTTTTTCATATTTTTGAAATAATTTGAATGGTTTTTAATACTTTTTAATTCAATTTTTTTGTTTATTGTTGAATAATTTAATGAAATTTATCACAATATTTATAAAATATTAATACAAATAATTTTTATATATACATAGAAAAAGTTTAAGTTAAAAGTTTAATCGAATTAAAAAGTAGTTAAATAAATATGGATAAACATCAAAATTGTTATCCTTACCTTAATGCATTATCATATTTCTTGATTTATATGGAAGAACATTGAATCATTATATGTCATATTTTTTGGTTTATATGGAAGAACATTGGTTTATATGGAATAACATCATTGTATAGGTTTATGTGAGGCATACTTTTTGGTGACTCTTGGTTTCACACTAACCGTGGATGGTTTACTTTATTGTTGAAATGAACAAAGAAAGAAGATGTAATTTTTAAGCTACAAGGTAGCTTTTAAGTGTAGAAGCTTTCAAACTTGTTAACACTTCATTTTGCTATAAATATTTTTCTCTATCTTAGAATGTCATTGACTTATTTTTGATAAAGATTTTGTTAAGAGATAGAATATTTGAAAATTATATTTATAATAAAAACTTCACTACAATAATAATGAAACATCTAATTTAGTAACTAATAGTTAAGTATTTATGAGTTAAGTAACATATATGACATTGTCACAAAGTCAAATATTTATATTCCCACAAAGTGGGATGATTAAGTTGGTTTTTGAAAATGTGAAGGTTAGGCTTAGAAGTTAATGAAACATCTAATTTAGTAACTAATAGTTAAGTATTTATGAGTTAAGTAACATATATGACATTGTCACAAAGTGGGATGTTTACATTCCCAGAAAGTGGGATGTTTACATTGGTTTTTGATGATGTGCCAGAATAGACTTAGAAGTTGTGTGAGGAATTGGGTATGATGGAGCTTGAGCACGCCACTCTCAAAGTTATTGTCAGTGCACTGAAAATATTTGAGGTTGTAAATAAGCACACAATTGAAAGTTATTTGCTTCTGATGAAAACATCAATGAGGAAAAAAACCCCATTAAACCTGAAGGAAATGGACAAGCGTATGTGTGAAAAGTGTGGAGGGATTCCCCTTACACTGAAAGTAGTAGGAACTGCAATGTCCATAAGTGCTCATCCTCGATAGTGGAAATGGACTCTTGACATATTGCAAAGCACCCACATCCTCGATGATTGCTTGAGGTTGAGTTAGTCACACTAGATAAAGAGGACGTCAACACGCAATTATGCTTTGGTTGTTAGCTTTGTACCAAAGTAAGATTAATATGTTCGAAATATAATTAATATGGCTAATTAATAAAATATCTATTAACTATTCTAGCATAGCATATTAGGTACACCAAATATATGGTATAACCACCAAATAGAAGGTATAGTCGTTGAATTGTTGTTTGATGTTTGTGGTATACCTGTGGAATTAACGTGATAAGAATAAATTAAGAGAAGAGGCCACCAGTCTTGGTTAGAGTATTGGAGAACTACCAAATACGGATTGATCACTAAGATTACAGAATTGTCTAAATATGCGACGATTCCACCTAGACAACACTAGCGAGTGACCTTCAGCCATCCTCTGAATCCTTGTTCAAACTCATATTGGGGCTTGGTCCCGTCCCTTGATCCTCCAAAACTCGATAAGCTCCCATCAAGTTTGTCCAGGTACGCTCCAAGGATGTGACACGCTGGCACACTGTAAACACATGCATCGCCTATGCATGCATGCTATGTAAACACAATGGTGATGGAATCCATGGTTCATGGCTTCTGAATCCACAAGCACATTCAGAGGGATGAATGGTAGTTTCCCATTCGATCGATGCAAAATAATCTAAGATTTTGAATTTCAGGATCAGTGAGTTCAGATATAATTATCCTTCACGCTCCATATTATTTCAATTTAAATATACGTGGGAGTGGAGAAATCCATTCCCATTGCACACGACGGAGGACCAAAGGACTATTTCCAAAATTTTGCACCTCCTCAATTTGAGGGGTGTTATGTTGCACTTGTACCTAGTGCGCCTTCAGGTGTACCCCAGGGAGAGAGGGCCAAATATTTCACCCCGGAGGGGTGTTATTGAGCAATGGAGGTCATGAATAGACTCTTTGGTCCTACTTTAAGGGTACTATGTATTAATGGTACTACTAAAATCCTGTTAAAGAGATTTCTAACCTCATGGTTGGTGTTTGGGGCCCCTAACGGTTGACCATTGGGTCTCATGGCTCCATTCCCTTCTTGCGTGCTCTAGTGGCCTCTGTTTCAACTATGATACACTAGTCTTCAGTCGTAGCCACTTCATACACCCTCGTGGCCCTTCAATCAGTGGGTCCTTGCTCTCCCTTGCCTTCATTCCTTAGAGGAAGGAATTCTCCATGCAATGTCGTTTCCATACTTTGAGGAGGGAGTTGAGGGATTTTACAGTATTCTAGGGGTTAGATGCGGCATAACCCCCTCCCTCCAGCCCAATCTAGCCTTTCGTTTGAAGCGATTCGCTTATTTGAGTGTGTTTTGGCACCCGACGATGCAAATACCCCAAATAGCCTACCTTAGTTTATATTTTATTATTATTTTCTTTTAATTTTAAGTTAACATTTAATAATTATGAATTTAATTGTTTTAAGGAATGAAGACGTGGATAAGTAGGTGTAAGATCATATAAATAGATCTCCTCACTTTCATTTTAAATCAGAACTGATGGGATAAATCATTATGCACTTGTTTTACCCTACTTAGGGTTTTCTCTGGATGGATGTGCTCCTCATGAGAAATTTTTCTAGTTAATGCAAGCTGTTTTTATGGTAATTCTTTGGTGAATCTCTGCTTTTGGTGATGCTTCAATTTGTTGGATGAACACAAACACAAGGAGTTTAGGCTTGTTACCTTTTTGTTGGATGTTGGTGGATGTGCATGTAAAAGTCTTAGTGGTGGCCTTAAAGTTGCACTTTTCCCTAGGATAGGCCTTTACCTTCCTCTTTTCACCTCAACAAACACCGACACGTCTCCTTGTGAGGGTGCTGATCCAAATATATGTGGGAATGAAATGAAATAACAGAGATATCATCATAAACACACACATTTTGCAAAGATAACAGAGATACAATAAATACATATTCTATTAAATGGCGGAAATAAAACAGACTGTAATACAATAGCTAGAATGGTTGTTGCTATCTGTGAGAAGAGATGTGATTGCTACACTCATTCGTGCAAAGCTGAATACAAAATGAGGCCAAAGGGGCCTATTTATAATAAAAAAGAGGGCGAGAACCCCAAAAACCAAAACATAACCCTAGATGATGAACCATCATAAAGTTTGTGGCCCCAAGGTGGTAAGTTGAACAGTAAACTTGCTGAGGTCATAACTTTTGCATACGATCTTTGATTTGGGTGCTCGATAGATCGTTGAAAAGATCTATCTGAGATTTACAACTTTTGACTGTGACCAAATGAATGTCGAGTGTAACTAATTGGCCATTCAAATTGCCAAAAAAACGTCATTTAGGGCCTCAAAACAGCCCCAAAAGTTTGGGACCCGAAAAACTCTAGAAAAATTACTAGGAAACTACCACAATGAACAATTATTTTGAGACAATGGAATAGGTGGGTGGCCACCAATCTCTGTCTGGATTAGGTTCCCTAGGGTTTCACCTTAGTTTTCCTAGGCTAGTTTCTTAACCTAGGACCCTTCCTCGGTAGGTTATCACTCCTCCTAAGAAATCCTAGGTTAGGTAGGACTCATGCTAGGGTATTCCTTAGGTTTTCACACTTCATTTGATCACACATCTAATTCCTTAGGTTTTCACACTTCATTTGATCACACATCTAATTTAGGTTAACTTCGGATTAGTTTTTGGCCAATTTAGGTTAGTCCTCATGTCAGTGTTTAGATTAGTCTTTTAATAAGTTTAGTTTGGTTTAGGTTAAGCCTAAAACTTTTTTAACACACACAACAGCCCTGACACTAGTCTCTCTTAGGCTGTTGCTACCCTCACCAGTCCAAGTCTAACGTTACCCCTAATCTCTCTCAAAAACCAAGTCCATAGGCTGCCTGTAGCTTTCCTCGACACTGTACTTTCTACCTGCGCGACCGCATTTTAACCCTTCCATGCCCAACCTCACACTTGCGACCTCTATCCCCCCTCGTCGGGTCTGCGCTGAGGACAAACCTAGACCCCTTCCCTCTAGCAGGCCTGTCCATTGACTGCGGCACCAGCCTCGCTTTCCATTCTCTATCTGCGCAGCCTCTATCACATCTCTGGGCTCCCTTCTACGTTTCCTAGCCACCACCCGCGCTAGCTGCATATCCTCCATACATGCATCCTTCTCCCTTCATCCACGCTGCATCCAGCCTCGTGGATGCTCTTTCAGTAGCAGCCACCTCCTATACTCACCTTCTCCTCTCGTGGGATGCCTCCTAGAACCACTATCTTCACAGCCCTCCATCATGCTGCGTTCAACGCTCACTGCAGGCCTTCTCCACGCATCCCCTTCTGAAGCTTCATTCCATGCACTCGCCTCTCGCGATTCTCCATCGTTGCAGCCAGCTCCTACCACCTCACGATCTCCCTTCCACACTAGTGTGTATCCCCTTCTCTTCCCGTGAGCCTCGCTGCCTGCTAGCGGCGTCGATTTCCCCTCCCTTTGCAACTCCCCAAACCGATCGTTCAGCCACGGTCCGCCCACAGCACGCTACTCCTCCCCGGCTCATGCACTAAGTTTTAGTTGGGGTGATCGTGGTTACATTAGCGTAGGCTACTTATTTCATGATGCCACTATGAGTATGATTTGTATTGCTAATGCTTCAATGTTGTAGGTTACAATTGGCATTTGTATTTTATATATGGTTTCAATCCAACGTACACCTTGTTATGAAATATTGATTCCAACAATAAATGTTTAAGTCTTTTGTGACTGTAATGTAGGAATGCATCTTAAGTCACATGATATTTAGTTTATTTCTAGCTTATCATTTTTTAATTTTTAATATTTTACATTATTTACATTTTTACTGCATTAAGTTTGAACTATAATTGTTATACTAATCTAATAGCTCTTAATTTATGATAATGGTTTGACGAAAATAAATTAGTAATACTTTGATAATAATTGTATATTGTGCCTATCTCTTGCACGTGTTATAATTCATTTGCTTATTATATTCATATCATCTCAAGTCGACTCCATTAGGCACTGGTAATTAACACCCATATACACAGGATCCATTTTTTAAAGTGTCTTTACAGGATTGGAATAGGGCTCTTCCCTAGGAAGTTATGACTTCCAAAGCAGTTAAAGGTAAGTGACTAAGGTGACAGTGGTCACTTGTCTTGTACGTGCTTACCGGTGGCTTGACTGCTATTTCAATCAGTAACATTTTGGCGTCATTTCCAAGGACCTTAAACTTGTTGAGGTGACTCACACCCTGATAAGAATGACATCCAGTAAGAAAGAATTGAGGTAAGTCTTTCTCGGTATTTTAAGAATATTATTGAAGACTAATCTTCCAGATCTTACCTAGCGACTCCACAAAGAAAGCCCAACAAGGCCTGATACTTTAGTAAGTATTGAAGTCCTAATTATATATGATTGCTTACATTTTTTAAGGACTAACCTACAGGATTACCTGACGACTCCACAAAGAGATCAGTCCATGCCATCCATCAGGTACGCCCTTGTTTTATTTAGTACTTTGGTGAGATTTGCTTAACTAGCATTGCAAGTTTCTCCTGTTGAATCCAATAGAATAAAAATAAAAGAAGTACTCTATAAAGATAGGGAAGCCGAACGAGATGGCATACAATTATGAATTGTGGATGGAAATATTGTACTTCATGTTCCCATTGTTCCAGTAGTATCAAAACCATGCAGCATCCCATGTGCGAGCATTCGTGCAATTCATCCGAGAAAGTAACATCATGCATGAGGACATCATGATGAGGCTATTTATGTTGTCTCTTCACCTTGAAGTCAACCTATCTATCAGAAATTGGTATGAGGGTTTTCCTCACAAAACATTTTCTTCTCTCAGGACATTCATTAATGCATTCAATACGGATTGGGATTATGGTGTAGAAGAACAGGAAAGAAAGGC
This sequence comes from Pseudotsuga menziesii, assembly GCA_001517045.1. Classification (NCBI taxonomy): domain Eukaryota; kingdom Viridiplantae; phylum Streptophyta; class Pinopsida; order Pinales; family Pinaceae; genus Pseudotsuga; species Pseudotsuga menziesii. The sequence goes on along the minus strand of LPNX010562001.1, from coordinate 46,120 downwards.
CATGATCGACAGAATATGGGAAGAAATCCTGGGAAAAAATCCAGACTCAAGTTTATGCAAGGGAAGGAACCGTAGATGATATTCCATTCAATTTTGAAGATCATGATAATCAGACTGCTACAGAAATGGGAATTGGTTTTGCTTCTCTTAATCTATCATCTTTCCTAGGATACTCAAATGAGATACTGGAGGCATTCTGGCATACCTTCAAGGGTGACCAGGATAATTCCACACATCATGTAAAATGGTTTATGACTATGGATTCAGAATATGGTATCAAAGAAGACGAATATGTTTACATGCGGTCATTTGTCCTCTGCCTAGGAGGCGAGGACCTTGATTGGTTTGTGGGCCTAGATAAAGGAACGATATCATCATTTCTAGAATTGGTAGAAATGTTCTGTAATCGCTAGGATTTAGGGAGACGTGACGAATGGATACCTCATGTCAAACATGCAAAGGATTTGTTCACTAAGGAATCCCAAAGCAAAGATCAGGTTGAAGAAACCATTGTTCAAGGTTTAACTAATGATATCTTAAGCACGATAGATGAAGTTTCCTAATCAAATGAATACGATGATGGTCCCATATATGACGATCCGGAAGTTATAGTTGAAGAAGCTGAAGAATAGAAAGATAGGATGGGTCTTCCCTTCCGACATACAAAAACTCCTTGTGACGTACTAGATCTCTAGGAACATAATAACAAGAATTATGAGAACAATGGTTATTGGATATTTATGGGTCCTCCTTTATATGATTCTTCGAGACTAGGTAGAATTGTATCCATACGTTGTGGTGAGGAAGAGCAGCTTAATGAAGTTACTCAGGAAGAGCCAGAACTTGAGACTATTTGGGACAAGGAACTCTCAGTCGCCTCCATCAGTGATGACAAAGACGTAACTTATGAATACCCTGTTGAAAGAGATATGATCATTCCTTATCCTTGTGAGGCTAATGATGAAGAGTGGATCGACCCTTTTTCCACCATAATTGAAGACGGAAAAACACCAGGCTCTGAAAATAGTTTCTATTTGCAGCTCGGCCATTATGATGAAAAGTTCAAATACTTGGAACCTCATATCTCTGGTGATTCTTCCATTATGCTACCATCATACTCATCCTGCAACAGAGAAGATTTTTGCATAGAGGACTCTTTTTCAAATTTTCAACATATGATGAGCCTAAGTTATCACTTTCAAATGTGCTCCTCAAGAAGCATAGAAGAAGTTGTTTAGCACACTCTACCCTACATCGACAATGTAATATCCCAAATCCAGAAATTTTCTAATTCTATGCAAATTTACTGAAACAGTCGGGCATGCAAACTGCCATGCAAAAATTCCCTATTTTATAGCTAAAATTAAGGTTAGGGTTTGTAGGATAGAATGTAACACTTACCACTGATAAGCTAGCTAGAATGATCCTGAGAGAATATGCATGCATCAAGAGGTGAATTGGAGATGACCTGGTACCTTCTGCCTCTGGTGATACTCCAGCAGCACGAACCCAAAATCAGCTAAGGGTGACATTTTCAGTGAAGGAGGTGTCTCATGAAGCTAAGAATTTGTAGGATTGATAGTCTTCCCGTGCTGGAGAGAATTCCTGACACATGTGGAAGTTCTGAGGTCTCTAGGCACGCTAGCGAATTCATCTGGAGGTTTAGCTGCTCACTCCCCCCTCATCCCAAAATTGTTGATAACTACTCAGGATGAGCAAGACCGAATTTGATAATCACCGGGTACTGGAGTATGATACTGATGATAAGACCCAGCGAATGATTTGGACTTTCCAGCTGAAAACCCCTTACGGCTGCACATGTGCCCCTACAAACAATCTCTGATGGATACCGGATAACTATGAATAAATTGAAGAATGGATGTGAACCTGGTTGGCTTACCCTAGATGAGACTAGGGAAGATATCTCACTGCCGAAACCCCGTTAGTTGACGACGCCGTCTCCAACCCCAACTACTGTGGTTGCATGCTGTGCTGCTACTCAAGAGATCCAAAATCAATAATCATCCAAAGTAAAAGTCTCCATTCACTTTATCTTCCTTTTATAACTTTCAACTACGAAAACCCTAACTTTTGACCTAATTAGGTCACTTTAATTTCTAATTTGCAATTGACTTGCATGCATGCACATGGAGACTTAAATTGGTGCATGCATCATTGAATAATGTTAGATGTCATGCACATCGGTGGCCTTTGGCCCCAGTGGCCCTCTTTGACCTAATGGTGATATCATATTGATGCCCAAGATTTTCTGTAGATGGAATTAGTCTTCAGTTGATTCCCTAATTGTGAGTAACCGCTCGAACCCACAGGAATCACATAGGTTAGCAGTTTTGGTCCTTAATTCCTAATCAGATGAGGACATTACAGTCCTCCCTGCTTGAGATTGCTTTTCCTCAAGCAACTACAAAATGGGATGTTGCAATACCTGTTCACCTTCTCATGTGGCATCCTCTGGTGGTAGTTCTTTCCATTGAACCAAGTATTCCCTAATTACCTGGTTCCTCAGTTTCCTTTCTCTAGTCTGGATGATCCATTCAGGAATCAATATCAGTAGTCCTTCACCATCTAAAGGAGGTAATTCTATTGATGGAGCAATGTGTTTCCCAATGGTCTTTTTCAAGTTGGACACATGGAATACATTGTGAATTTTACTTTCCCGTGGTAGCTCTAATTCATATGCCACCTCTCCCACCTTCGTGATTATTCTGTAGGGTCAATAGAAGCAAGGTTTTAACTTTTCCTCTCCTTTCTTCTTAAGTGAAGACTGTCTGTAAGGTTGGAGCCTTAAGTATACCAAATCTCCTACCTCAAAGCTCCGCTCAACCCTGTGTCTGTCTACATACAACTTCTATTGATTCTGGGATGTCTATAAGTTTTCCTTCAATATTTTAAGAATATCATGATTGTCCTGTACCCAATCCTTTGCCTCAGGAGCCCTACTGTCTCCAAATGCTAAATCTTCATAGTCCAAGGCCTCGTAGCCATATAATGCCTTAAAAGGTGTCATCCTAATAGACATGCGATAGGTAGTATTGTAGTAGTACTCCCCTAAGTGTATCCATTTAATCCAGGTTCGTTGCTGCCCTATTACGTAGTTCCTTAGATATCCTTCAATCCACTTGTTGACTATTTTAGTTTGTCCATCGCTTTGGGGATGATAACTCGTGCTAGTAGCCAGTTCGGTCCCCACTAATTTGAATAGTTCCTGCTAGAAGGAACCTGTGAATCTACTATCCCGATCACTGACAATGGTCTTAGGTAACCCGTGTAACTTGAAGACCTCCCTGAAGAATAACTCAACTACTTGAGCTGCAGAGTAATCAGATGATATAGAAAATAAATGTGCAAACTTGGTGAGTCTATCAACTACGACATATAAACAATCTCGCCCTTGGACCTTGGGAAATCCTGTAATGAATTCCATGGAGACACTTTCCCACTTTTGTTCTGGAATTGGTAGTGGCTGAAGCAACCATGCTGGATGGATGTTCTCAATCTTGTTCTGCTGACATATGCTACATTCCCATATGTGCTGCATAACTCCCCCTTTGAGGCCCTTCCATGAGAACCTCTCTCGGATCTGTCCATAGGTATTCAAGAAACCCTGATGTCTTGATAATGGAGAGTCATGTGCTACCTGTATGATATTTTTCCTCAAAGTTGATTCTAGGATGAGGTATATCATGTTCTTGTAATAGATGATGTCATCGACAATCCTGTACCTGTCATCCTGAATTTGTCCATCCAATAATTCGCAAGCGAATTTATTTTTAGATTATTCTACTACGAGAAGTGCCCTCCAATCTGTGGATATACTCATGAGAGATAGTGAGGCGGGTTGCCTGGATAATGCATCAGCTACTACATTATTCTTACCTTTTACATGCTCGATCTCAAAATCATAGGCTTGTACTTTGCTGACCCATTTCTGTTGGCACTCATTCAGTTCCTTCTACTCCAAGAAATACTTGAGGCTGTTATGATCTATTTTGATTTTGAACTTACTGCCCACCAGGTACTGTTTGAACTTCGTGAGAGCATGCAAGATGGCTAGCATTTCCTTGTCATATATGGAGTAGTGGCACTTGTAGTTCTTCATTTTACGGCACTCAAATGCAATAGGGTGATGATTTTGCATCAATACTGTTCCGAGCCCTTTCCTTAAGGCATCACATTCTACTACAAATGGTTGTGAGAAGTCCGGTAATGCTAAAACTGGACAAGAACTCATAATGACTTTCATCTCCTCAAACTTTTTCTACGCTACTTCTGTCCAGGTGAATGCTCCCTTCTTTGTGAGATTCGTGAGGGGTGCTGCAAATTGGGAGAATCCATTAACATACCTTCGGTAATAAGTGCACAGATCTAAGAAGCCTCTTAATTCTGTGACTGTTTTTTGCGCGAGCCAATCTCTGATAGCTCAGATTTTCTCCATGTCAACCTGTACTCCTTTTTCACTGATTATGTGTGCTAGATATAGCATTTCCTTGATGCCAAATTCACACTTGGACATTTTCACGTAAAGCGAGTGTTCTTCTAGAATGCTCAGTACTTTGTCCAGGTGTTTCAGATGCTCCTCCCATGTTTTGCTGTAAATTAGGATGTCATCAAAGAATACTAGCAAAAACTTACATAGATGAAACCTGAAGGTATGGTTCATGCAGGACTGAAAAGTGGTTGGAGCATTGGTAAGTCCAAAAGGCATGACCAAAAAATCATAGTGACCATAGTGACAACGGAAAGCTGTTTTGGAGAAGTATTGATCCCTTACTCGGATTTGATGTTACACTGAGCGAAGATCAATCTTGGAAAAGTATTTGGCAGCCTATAGTTCATCCATGAGTTCATCAATTCTAGGGATGGGATACATGTTTTTAATGGTCTTTTTGTTGAGTGCTCGATAGTTGATGCACATTCGCAGTGTACCATCCTTCTTCTTGACCAAGACCACTGAAGATATGAAGGGGCTAGAACTGGGTCGAATGTATCCAAGCTCCAACAATTCTTTGATCGTTTTCTCGATCTCATCCTTGTATCTTTTGGGATGTCGATAAGGAGTGGTGATGATTTCCTGTGTCCCCTCCGCTAGATCAATAATGTGTTCAAAGCCTTGGTTTGGTGGTCTACCTGATGGAAGGTCCCGAAATACCTTTTTGTGCTTCTGTAACAAGGCCTGAATGTCACTTGAGTGTTGTGGGTTGGATTTTGGGGGTTTTCTAAAGGTGACAAAACATTCTGCATCCCATTCTATATCATCCTGTCTAAGTACTTCCTCCATTCTCTGTGATGAGATCGTTTTTTTGGGATAAGTGTTCATGCCCCTCAAAACTACCAGTTTTCCATCTGGCCCTTGGAATTCCATTTCCATTGCTCGGTAGTCTGTAGTATATTTCCCTATTGAATAAAGCCACTGAACACCCAATACTACATGAGTATATGATACATCTACTACATAAAATGAATCTGTCATCTAATAGTTACCTAATGTGACATTCAATTTTGGAATCCAGTAGTTGTACTCCATGCTGGAGTTCCGGTCTACTGCTACAGTGAATCCTTTGAACTTCTTGGTCTAAATACTTCTCTTGGCTACCCAAGCAGAGTCAATGAAATTGTGGGTTGATCCCTCATGAATCAATACTCCTACTCTATGACCCTGTACTACTCCTCTGATCCTGAGAGTATGGAATCTTGGTACTCCAGATAATGTAGCAATGACTCTCTCTGGTGTATCACCCTGGAGTGATTCTTCCTCAGCTGCCCGTAATTATTCTGTGGCTTCATACTCATAGTCCTCCTCGTCACTGTCCGAATACACTTCGATGTAGTGAGCCTTCACCTTCCCCGCACACCTGTGTCCTAGCACCCATGGTTCCTGACAAGTGAAACATAGTTTCTTCTGCCTTAAGTCTTTTCTAGTGTCCTTGTATAACCATGTTCTATTGGGAACATCCTGCTGGAAATGTTTCTTGTCCTTGTCCTTAACAGGAAAGTTGGTTTTGAGAGGGAACCTGTTCTTTAGGACTGAATCCTGTAGATCTCTGGCTTTGCTAATGGCATCTTGCAGAGTGGGAGGTTTGTAGGATTTCACCCATTCCCATATTGGCTCTGTTAGGGCCTCATTGAATAACATAGTCAACCTGCTCTCTGACACATCTGTTACCATAACTGATATCCTCTGGAATTCTGAGATGAAGGCTTCTGCACTACCTGTCTGTTTGAGTTGAGCCAACTCCCTGAAATGTATCTCTGGATCCTTCCTGTCAAACCTCTCCATGAGCTTCTGAGTGAACTCACCGTAGGAATGTATGGTGTTGTGACCCAATGTCACCAATCCGTGGTACCACCACTCGTGAGCCTCTCTGTCCAGGTGGAGTGTAGCCAATTTAATGGCATTTGTATCTGTGATGGGATTGAGCTGGAAATAGGTATCCAAATTTTGAACCCATATCCTCGCTGAACCTTCGCGAGTCCCATCAAAGTTTGGGATGGTCAACCTCCCCAAGGTATTTTGCAACTCATAGTTGTGATTGAATCCCTTGTTGAAATTCTTGGGCATGTTCCTACTCTTCATGTTGCAAAAATATGAAAAAGACATGGTAGCATGAAACTCATCCCCTAAGTCCCTGTATTCCTGCAAATAAGCCCCAAAAGGTTCGCTAGGCTCTACCTACATGACTGGACCTCCTACTGCATTTGGAAAGAAGTGAGGCATAGTAGGCTTGTTGGAAGGTCTGCTATATATGTGCGGTGTATTATGTATATTGGTGTATGCAACCTTTCCACTACTGCTTGTAGACCCTCGATCTACCGGTGAGGGAGGTGTACTGTTGTTACCTATTTCTGGTTTCGCCAATAATCTATTGATTGCATTGAGTACATATTTTTTCCCTTTGGCTAAGTCTTGCAATGTAGATACTAAGTTGTGAAACTCCATCCTGTCCTCATCTTCTCCCATTCCCTTTCCCCTGTCAGAATGTATACCTATTTGTTCCATGTTTGAGCTGATATCCTCTAGTTAGATATCCTCAAAGTCCCCTGTGTATCTACTCCTTCTTTTCCTATAGGTTACAAAAGGGTCTTCTTCTGTATTCATCTATTTCTCATTTCTTAAGCCCACAGCTGGCCAAGAAGATAGCTCTGATACCATTGTAATATCCCAGATCCTGATATTTTCTAATTCTATGCAAATTTACTGAAACAGTTGGGCATGCAAAATGCCATGCAAAAATTCCCTATTTTATAGCTGAAATTAGGCCCTTAAGGTTTGTAGGATAGAATGTAACACTTACCACTAATAAGTTGGCTGGAATGCTCCTAAGAGAATATGCATGCATCAAGAGCTGAATTGGAGATGACCTGGTACCTTCTCCCTCCGGTGATACCCCAGCAGCATGAACCAAACATCAGCTAAGGGTGACGTTTTCAGTGAAGGAGGTGTCTGATGAAGCTAAGAATTTGCAAGATTGATAGTCTTCCCATGTTGGAGAGAATGCCTGACATATGCATAAGTTATGAGGTCTCTAGGAAGGCTAGTGAATTGATCTGGAGGTCTAGCTGCTCACGCCCCCCTGATTCTGAAATTGTTGATAACTCCTCAGGATGAGCAAGACTAGATTTGATAATCACCAGGTACTGGAGTATGATACGGATGATGAGAATGGTGCCTGGGTTTCAAAGATAAATTGAGATCTGAAGACCCAAAGAATGATTTGGGATTTCTAGCTGAAAACCCCTTACGGCTGCACACGTGCCCCTGCAAACAATCTCTGATGGATACTTGATAGCTGTAAATAAATTGAAGAACGGATGGTGAACTTGGATGGCTTACCCTGGATGAGAATAGAGCAGATATCTCACTGATGAAACCCTGTTATTTGAATACGTCGTCTCCAACCCCAATTGCTATGGCCACACGCTGTGTTGCTACTCAAGAGCTCCAAAATTAATAATCATCCAAAGTAAAAGTCTCCATTCACTTTATCTTCCTTTTATAACTTTCAACTGCGAAAACCCTAACTTTTGACCTAATTAGGTCACTTTAATTTCTAATTTGCAGTTGACTTGCATGCATGCACATGGAGACTTAAATGGGTGCATGCATCATTAAATAATGCTTAGATGTCATGCATGTCGGTGGCCGTTGGCCCTAGTGGCCCTCTTTGACGTAATGATGATATCATATTGATTCCCTAGATTTTCTGTAGATGGCATTAGTCTTCAGTTGATTCCCTAACTGTGAGTAACTGCTCGAACCCACAGGAATCACATAGGTTAGCGGTTTTGGTCCTCAATGCCTAATTAGATGAGGACATTACATAAAAGCTCTTAGTGATACATCTCAAACAATTCCATGGAAGGTAGGTGGACAGGTATGACTTTCATCCCTCAATCTCATAATATTTATTATTTATCTTTTCATTTGAGGCATGAAGGAATGGATTATATCGTTGACAATTTTAAAAGTTCAAGGATTATTGGGGTTACTAACATAATTTTGGAAAAGATAAGAAATATACCTGTATGTACAAATGAAAGCTTGAGTAAATACAGGGACATGTTGCGGTTCACATATGGATATATGCAAAGTCCAATTCCACGGATAGTCTCCCAAGTTCAGGATTCATGGGCGAGCTTTAAGAAAACTTTTTCTGAAGATATGTATGAAGGAGGTATCCCATACATAAGTCCGCCAGAAGAATGGATCAACAAATCCTGTCAAAGTGATGCTTCTCCATGGTACCAGCTTTAAGTTTTCTAGGTTCTTCGGGAGGTTTGGTTTCCTGCACTGCTCAAGATAAAGATCCTGGTACAAACTCAATGTATCACCAATGAGGTATTGTTTTGGATTACGCTAAAGGATAAAGGTAATATGGTAGGTATGAATTGCTTACTTAAATGCTTACATTGGTGGTATGATTCCACTTAACCTGTTTTGATTACCATGTTTATAGTAGGTAGGTTTAGTTGCATTAAGCATATTTTTATGCGTTGCATTTCATGTCTAGTTAGTTTATTGTTCTTACTGTGTTTCCATCACTTTGCGAACAAAGAAGGAATAAAGTGTATGCCTCTAGATGATTTTAGTCTGATGGGAATTTGATATGTGTTTAGGTATACAGGTACCAACACATTCACAGGTTCTCAAGCACTCCCAGGAAAAGCACTCATCCCATAGTTGGAGCCAGTGTTACACTGCACTTCTACCCGATGCACTTTCAAGTGTACCCTAGGGAGATAGGGCCTAAATTTTCAACCAGGAGGGGTGCTATTGAGTGATGGAGGTCATGGTTTGACCCTTTGGTCCTCTTTTAAGGGTACTATGGATTAATGACACTACTGACTACCCGTTAAAGAGGTTTTTAACCTCAGGCTTGGTGTATGGGGCCCCTAATGGTTGACCACTGGGTCTCATGGCTCCATTCCCTTCTTGTGCACCCTGGTGGCCTCTACTTCAACTATGAGACATTAGTCCTTAGTCATGGCCAATTCATGCACCCTCCTGTCCCTTCATTCAATGGGTCCTTGCTCTCCCTGGCCTTCATTCCTCAGAGAAAGGAATCCTTGATGCCAAGTCATTTTCATGCTTTGAGGAGGGAATTGATGGATTTTGCAGTATTCTAGGGATTAGATGGTGCATAATGCCCTCCCTCCAGCCTGCTTCGGCCTTTCGTGTGGAGCGATTCACTTATTTGAGCATGTTTTGGCACCTGGGGATGAAAATACCCGAGGTAGCCTACCTTACTTTATATTATTATTATTATTATTTTATTTTAATTTTAGGTTGACATTTAATAATTATGAATTTACTTGTTTTAAGGCATGTAGTCTTGGTTAAGTGAGTGTGATATCATATCAATGTATCTCCACACTTTCATTTTAAATCAAAACTCATGGGATAAATCATTATGCACTTGTTTTACCCTACTTAGGTTTTTCTCTGTATGGATATGCTCCCGGTGAGGAATTTTTTTGGTTAATGCAAGCTGTTTTCTTGGTATTTCTTTAGTGAATCTCTGCTTTTGGTGATGCTTCTATTTGTTGGATGAACACAAGAACAAGGAGGTCAGGCTTCTTACCTTTTTGTCTGATGTTGGTGAATGTGCATGTTTGAGTCTTTGTGGTGGCCTTAAAGCTGCACTTTTCCCTAGAATAGGCGTCTACCTTCCTCTTATCACCTTAGAAAATACCGACACCTCTCCTTATGAGGGTTCCCTAGGATTTTGCCTTATTTTTCTTAGTCTAGTTTCTTAACCTCAGACCCTTCCTTGCTAGGTTAACACTCCTCCTTAGAATCCCTAGGTTAGATAGGGCTCCTACTAGGTTTTCCTTAGGTTTTCACACTTCATTTTATCACACATCTAGTTTAGGTTAGCTTTAGATTAGTTTTTCGTTAGTTTAGGCTAGTCGTGAGGTTAGTGTTTAGATTAGTTAGTTTAGTTTGGTTTAGGTTAAGCCTAAAACGTTTCTAACACCCACGACAAACCTCGTTGCTTCCCAACAAACTCGTGCTGGTCTCTCTTAGGCTGTTTCTATGCTTGTTAGTCCAAGTCTAACCCTAACCCAAAGCTCTCTCCAAACCAAGGCCCTAGGCTGCCCGTAACTTTCCTCGGCACTGTCCTTTCTACCTATGTTACAATCTTCCTTCCCGCGCGACCACGTTTTAACCTTTCCATGCCAAAACTCCTAAACTCGCGGGATCTATCCCCCCTCCTCGGGTCTGCGATGAGGATAAACATATCCCCCCTCCATTTACTGCTGCCCCAACCTCGATTTCCATCCTCTATCTGTGTGTCCTCCGTCGCATCTTCGGACTCCCTTCTACGCTGCCCAACCACCACCTGCACTCGCTGCATATCCTCCATCCATGCAACCCACTCCCTTCATCCACGGTGCACCTAGTCTCATGGATGCCCTTTCAGTGGCATACACCTCCTATACTCACCTTCTCCTCTGGTGGGCTGCGTCCTACGACCACTATCTTCGCAGCCCTCCATCACGCTGTGTTCAACGCTCACTGCAGGAATTCTCCGCGCATCCCCTTCTGAAGATTCATTCCATGCACTCGCCTCTCCCGATTCTCCATCGTTGCAGCCAGCTGATACCACCTCACGATCTCCCCTCCACACTAGTGCGTAGCCCCTTCTCTTCCCGTGGGCATCACTGCCTGCTAGAGGTGTCGTGTTCCCCTTTTGCATCTCCCCAAATTGATCCTCCAGCCACAGTCCGCCCACAGCACGCTACTCGTCGGCTCATGCACTAAGTTGTAGTTGGGGTGCATGATACCACTATGAGTATGATTTGTATTGCTAATGCTTTAATGTTGTACGTTACAATTGGCATTTCTATTTTATATATGATTTCAATCCAACGTACATCTTGTTATGAAATATTGATTCCAATAATAAATGATTAAGTCCGCTTTCATATGGAGTGTGACGATAATGTAGGCATGCATCTTAAGTCACATGATATTTAGTTTATTGCTAGTTATCATTTTTTCATTTTTAATATTTTACATTATTTACATTTTTACTGTATTAAGTTTGAACTATAATTGTTATACTGATCTAATAGCTCTTACCTTATGATAATGATTTGACGATAATAAATTAGTAATACAGTGCTAATAATTGCATATTATTCTTATCTCTTGCAAGTGTTATACTTCATTTGATTATTATATTCATATAAACTTGAGTCGAATCCATTAGGCATTGGTAATTAATACCTATATAGGCAAGATCTATTTTTGTTTAAGTGTCTTTAGAGGATCTAAAGGGCTTTCTCCTAAGAAGTTACCACTTCCAAAAAAAAGTTAAAAGTAAATGACTAAAGTGACTATGGCCACTTGTCTTGTATGTGCTTACCGGTAGCTTGACTGCTATTTGAACCGATATAGGTAGCTTGACTGCTATTTGAACCGATAACAAGGGGTTTCAAACTATTGGTGCGAATCAGAAGAAATTGAAACATAGAGATGGGTTTCTCTGGAGGAGTAGGGGGCTCTCGACGTGAAACAATGCAGAGAATATGGGGCTTAAATTACTATATGTGAGAGGGAAGGTGTTGAACATTGAAGGTCATAAAAAAAAATTGATGTCTCTCGATCTCCCAATCTGCACTAGGATGGGAGATTACTCGATCAGTTGCCCCAAAGATTGAAGAAAGGCATGATGTACATTAGAAAATCAAATCTAATGACAACAATTATTCATCACAACTTCGGTTACAGTCTGCACATAAATTTGTTTGCAAAAGAATTCTCTAGACATTCCATATGGCAGAGTTATTTCTCATGATGATGAAGAACTCCTTTCCTTCGGTAGGAGAAACAATAGAGGTCATTTAGAACATTGTTCTCGGGGATATTCATACTCTGCTCATGGTAACTGAGCAGATGGTATCCCAACAGAGTGAAGAATTGAAGCGTTTGATCGGGGATGAATGTCAAACATTTATTACATGACATGCATTATACTAGGAGAGGGACGCGTGAATCATAGTCTTCGATCCTCATTTTCAAGAATTTAAACTAATCCCATTTTAGTAATAATAGATTGAGGAGGATAACATCAAAGTAT
>LPNX010562001.1:0-20902 GCA_001517045.1 Pseudotsuga menziesii | reverse complement strand
ATATAGAAAGAAAGAAAGAAAATAGCCAGTGCCTTAAAATGGAGTCACGAAATGATCAATGTGCTTGCATGTGCTTGTAGTGAATGTCTTGCGATTGCCTCTCGGTATGTTTTAAGTTAATGTGAAATATGAATACATTAAATTAGGCAAGGGAGGGACTCCAGATATACTCGAGGGTACTTGGAATATGTCCAAAAATAAACCTTCACGGCTACCCGCAAGGAATATGTGGGCTGAATGGAGTCTCCGAGACTGTGTTCATAATACACCCGAAGATGTAACAGAGATCGGTGCCTCATGGTCACTTTTCAGGAGTTCCCACTTCCTTTGGGTATTTTTCCACCATTTACTGTGTGATCGAGGCGTTGGATTTTCGCTTGATAGTGGTTGATTGGGGAAGGTGAAAACTAATTAAAATAGTCACTTGCATTGCTTTTGATGCATCTTAGACTGATTGGAAAAACTGCATCGAAGTGCAAAGCATACACACTAGAGTCTTGTCAATTTTAGTGAGTTTTAAAGGATGTGTTTTCTTAGAAAGAAAAACCCTCCAGGAACCTCTTTCGATCCAAGTGGACCTCAATCGGGGAATCAAAGAGGGGGTTTATTTTAGAACAATTAATTACTGAAACCAAACATAAGAAACAAAAGAAAATAATCAAACCACTGGTTATTCTAATTATTCCTACCACGCATCAAGTTTCCCCTTGCGGGTCAATCGGGAAGTCGTAGGGTAAGTATTCAAGTTACTTTGATACTGAAATATGGAATATATGATAAATTAATCAAAGCATGTTATTTTTCATGAATGAAACTAATCTAGAGTGAATAGAAATAAGACAATGCAAAAAACGACAAAAAAGGCACGAATCCCCCCAAGGGGGGATGGGGAATGGGCTCGAAAGAGCCTATTCGAAGAAATTTTTTATTATATGATGTTACAATATCAGTAAAATTATCTAAATCATATTGGTTCTTATATAGGATGAAACCAAGATCTTATAACTTTCCCAAAATTTAAAATTACAGTGAAAAGGGAGATCCCTGGGGGGTTTTGGACGATCCCAAAGCCACTTTCGAACAACAGATTCTCCTCTTTATGTTATGCCTGCTAAAATACAGATATAATTTTATAATGAAATATTCCCAAAATCACTTTGAAATTACCTTTGGGTCAGCCTACTTTAAACCAAACAAAACTAAGTTAAAACTGGCTAAAATGATGAAAAATGAACCAAGGAAAGCAAGATTTCCTTGGGATCTTGGCTTGCTGTTTGGGAAGCCAATGAGATATGCACTGATTGTGGGATTTAATCTTTTTAAAATAGAAACAGAAATCTAATGCATGCAACCTATGGATTCTCGTTAAATTGCCATGCAAAACGAACGATTTCCCTAAACTAGATCTATAATGCTTTATGATTTTTTTTAGGAATGAGATCTAGACTATGTGCCTTGAAACAAAAAATATATGTAATTTTTACTTTAATATAATAGATCTAAATGATATCAAAGCTTGTAAACACAGTAATCAGGTAAGAAATTTGATTTTTTAAGGAGGAGGAGAGAGAAAGAGTGTTGGAAACCTGGGAATGTTGGGCTTTGGAGTCTGATTTGGCGGAATGCGGAGGGAATATATCCTCCAAAAGATATTAAATATGAGGAAGATGAAAACCATCTCAACCCATTCTACAAGTGAGATCACCTGCAACTTAGAAATCCTTTCATAAACAGATGGTTAAAACATAGGTGTTGCTTGAAAAAGATAATTGGAAAGCATGCAATTAAACTTAAAATACATGCAACTCCAAGAGATATGAAACAAGTGAACAATAAGAGGATAAATAAAACTAGAGTAAACTCTTACCCCAATAGGAGGGAGCTCTCTCCTTCAAGGCCAACAATTACCTCCTTCAAGGCCAACAATTACCCAGCAAAAGCAAAGATAAATAACACAGATTATACCTCATAAGCACTTGACAATCACCATCCACACATGAAGAGAATTACACCATAGATATTGCCTCCAAAGATTCTTTATTCCAAAATAGTAAACAATACAATACAATAGAAAGATCTTCTCAATTCGACTCTAACTAGCTTGGAAGAGGAAAACTGAGCTTTATTTATAATAATAACAGGAGATCTAGCCGAGGGGGGCTGCAATTCCCAAGGAGAGAGAGACTGCAGCTATATGTGGAGTGAATCTGGGCCTGATCTGTGTCTAACTGAGCCTGATCTAAGTCTCACTCAGTGCAACTGTCAATTAGAGAGCTGATCTAACTGACGCCTCAACCTGCTAACTGAAGCATCCACCAAAACTCAACCAGAAGGTCCCACATGTGTGGAGGAGAGAGAGAGGGTGCAATTCCCAAGATAGCATGTAATGTATTATCTGTTCAACCTAGATCAGCTCCTTCTATTAGGGGATGGTCAGATCCAGTCAATCCCAAGCTGATGAGACTGATTTTAGTCAAATCGGAGCAAATCCCAATCATTTAGGATTTTGAATTTTCTCCATTATTTAATTAATTTATCAATTAAATAATCAATATTTGATTTTTAGGGATTTTTTACCTGAGTGATCGAAAAATCACTCAAAACTTAGAAAAAGTGGGTCTATGGGTTTGCATGGTTCTCTAAGCTTAAAAATGAGCACCCCCATGACTGAAACTAATTATTGAGCCCACTTTTATTACAAAACCAATTTTTTCAATTAGACTATTAAAAAATAGCCTAAGTTTTGTGGAAAAATTAAAATTAAAAAAAAACTTAAAACATTAAAAAAATAAAAAACCTAGGGGGGACTTAGACATGTTCATATGACTCGACCATGATTCCTAGCATGTTTATACATTGACACATAGACTCTAATACCCTCAATATGCCTAAATGCCAAGCTGACTACCCCAACTTCGGAGGTATTGAGTGAAAAACTAAGAAATTATCAGTTGTTTATTCACCAGCCAATAATAACCAAGGGAAAAAACACCCTATCCTGATCGGATTGACAAATAAAGTCTACGAGATCGAGTATTTTACAGACACTATCATTCTATAACATTTATTACAACTCCCCCAAGGGGGTATGAACATGTGATATAAGTACAACAAGAACTTCCTAGAAGCACCTCCGAAAGTCTTTTGAAGTCCGAACAAATCATCTTTCTCCGGTTCACCGGGCTCACTTGATAAAAAACCACTAGGTACAACTTAGGTGGTACCATCTGGATCCATCTAGGGACACATGCTCTGAATATTCTTCTTGTCAAAGAAGAGGATGTGAGAACTCTGGAATCTTTGGGTCATGCATAGCAATTAAAGTTTGTCAGTAACATGTATATAAAAGAAATCAACTATAAAAGAATGCTAATGTATATAAAAAAAAATCAACTATAAAAGAAGATTAATGTACAGAAATATGTTATGATGTACGCAAAGGAGATATTTTACAAGAGTAATATAAAAAAGAAAAATTTCAAGGTTAGTAACATGGTGCAAAACATCTATAATACAACAATATCTATAATACAACAATATGATACATGAAATTTAAAAATACATGCAGGGTGAGGTTTAGAAATTGGCCCTGAAACCACCGATGCCGATCAAGGCATCAAACCATCTTGGTGAAGAACATATTGAGGAGAAATCCATTCACTGGTATGCTTAATATTTCTCCTTCTAGGTCATTTAGATAGAAAGAATTTGTTCCTGCTACTTCATCAATGATATATGGCCCCAACCATAAGCTGTCGAACTTTCTGTGTTTCCTAGGTTTCTCCCGCTGTTTGTCCCAACTCAAGACTGTGTCACCTACTTGAAAGGATCCAATCCGGGTAGATCTATCAAAGGTTTTTTTGAATTTTTCTGAATTTCTAATACTTTGGTCAATGGAATTTATTCTACCCTCATCTAACTCGATCAACTGGTTGATTCTGTTCTGAATGGAATCCTGATCTGAGCTAAAGGTTTGGAGAAGTTGATACACTGGAAGCTTTAAGTGGACAGGTAAGGTGACATCCAGGCCATAGACAAGTTCGAAATGGCTCCTTCCGGTTTAACTTTTCTTTGTTATTCTATCAGCCCATAATGCAAACTTGATCTTCCTATCCTAAGCCTTTTTATTATCACCAACAGTTTTCTTGATTATGGTCATTAAGTTTTTATTACTTGACTCAGCGGTTAGATTTTTCTCATTTAAGCAATATGATATTAGGATCTTATCTGAGAGAATAACATGCACAAAAATAAACATAAGAGATAAGAGACGCAAAGAATTTTCCTTGGGGAAGCCATAAAGGAGAAAACCCCGCAACTTCCTCAGAGATAAAATGAGCACCAATGGCAGCAGTAAAACCTGAAAACATAAACGATGATCTCCAAAGCTTGTTCTCTCTCTCTCGCACTTGAGAGATCTTCTCCTGTCTCACTCATGCGCCCCAGTGACTTAGTTTGTGTGTGATAAATAGAGAGGCTTACTCTCTATTTATATTCTTTTGTTGACTTGATGTCCACTTCAACATGTCGGCCCCACTTAACAATTACTTACTAGGGCCAACATCTCTAGGAGAGTCTAATAACCCTAGTTCCCCACAACTTGTGGGTACTTTTCCCCTCTGATGAACAAGGAGGGTTAATGTTAACACAATGGTGGGGACTATTGCCTTGACTTACAATAACTCACCTATGGTTGACTTCTTTAGGATAGTCCTAGGGCCCCAAAACTGCGGGGAATTTAACCCTTGATCAATAAGAGGGTTACTCACAATGACTTTACATGACTTGTTTAAATTGTTGAATCTATCGATACGAACATTGAGATATGACATGAATTAATTACATTATAGATGCTTCCCAGAATAAACATCGGGGTACAATACACAAAATATACAAGTGAATACATTCTGAAGTTACTATTACATCAACATCATCTACACAGTTTCCTTGGGGATAATAGTTGGATGAATGGGATAGGACAATGTCATACTTGAAACAAAAGGATGAAATCTCGGAGGAAACAAAGCATAGGCCATTATCTATGATGATTCTGGCTGGCACATCAAATCTTGTGATAATCTTATCTTCTAACAAATCCATGACTACAACATGGGTTTCCTTCTTGGTGGGTATCGCCTCTACCCACTTGGTGAAATAATCAGTGGCGGTAAGTATCCAAGAATAACCATTTCTCGAGTAATACTTGAAATTACCAATGAAATAAATCCCCCACTGCTAGAAAGGGGCTTGGACTACTATTGGGTTTAAAGGAAAGGCCTTCATTTGCTTCTTTCCAGTGAACAACTAATACTGGGGGCAAAATATGACAGATTTGTGCACATCTGAAAAAAGGTTCAGCCAATAGTAGCATGCTCTAAGGATTTTATGGGCAGTTGTTCTTTCTGCAAAATGTCCACCACAAAATCCTACATGGAACTCAACCATGAGTTTTTTGGACTTAGATTCATCGACACATCTAAGTATTAAACCATTGGGGTTTCTCCAACCCAAACCATCCTTTGTTAAACAATACTTAGTTACTTTTAAACTTAATGCTCTTATTTTATGGCCAAGTAGGTGATCAAGGCATGTAAGGCTACAGAGGAAAAAGATGATGTCAGTATACCAAGGGTGCTACTCTAATGTTTGAAGCTCGTCTGATACACTTTGTTCTGGATCACTATTCTAGAAGATTATTCCTAAAGAATTTTCATTTCCTTGGGTCAACATATTTGTAAGACCTCGTGCCTTAATTAACTTAGTAGGTTTTATCTCTAAATCATACTCTTGAATCTTTGAAACCCACTTACTCCTGATTCCTAGACAATCTTATTGAGACATGATATCCTTGATCGCTGCATGGGGTACATACCTAATGATTTTGGAGTATCCTACATAAGTTCTAAAATGTTTAAGGGACTTGACAAGAGTATAAGCCTATTTCTCCATGGAGGTATAATTCAACTCTGAATGATGCAAGGCTCTACTCATAAAGGCTATAGGTTGCTCTTGTCCCTCCTTATTCTTTTGAAGAAAAACACCAGCAATGGTGTCCTCAGAGGAAAAGGAAAATATCTGAAATTCCTTGGAATAATCTGGACTGATCAAGACTAGGGACTTGGATATGGCATCTTTGATAGACTTGAAAGCATCTTTCCCTTCATCCGTCCACTCAAAATTAACATCTTTATTTAACAACTTTTGCAGAGGCTTTATTAATTCTGCTAAATTTGGGATGAATCTCCTTATGAAATTAATTTGACCATTGAAAGACTGGAGAGCTTTAAGGTTCTGAGGTAAGGGGACTTTTTTAATGGCTTAAACTCCCTCAGGATCAACTTTGACCCCATCCTTAGAAATGACGTGTCCCAACAACTTGCCTTCATCAACCCCAAAGATTGACTTGGCGGGGTTCAATGAAATACCATATTTCTGACATCTTATGAAAACCTGCCTAAGATGACTTATGTGGTCAGATATTTATTTTGAAAAAATAGTTAAGTCATCTTGATATATTTCAATTATTTTTCCTATAATCTCTTTTAATGAAAAATCCATGGCTCTTTGGAAGGTGGCACCTGCATTTAATAAGCCAAAAGGCATTCTTAAAAATTTATAGGTGCCCCAAGGTGTGGTGAATGTAGTTTTATGTTGATCCTCTTTATTTACCAACACCTGGTTATAACTAGAAAAGCCATCCAACATGGAAATCATTCCTGATCCTGTTACTCTTTGAAGAAATGTTTCCATGTCGAGCAATGGGTAATTATCTTTAAGGCATGATGTATTCAGATTTATGAAATCTATACATATTCTAATTGACCCATTCTTCTTTCTAACAACAACTAAGTTGGAGCACCATGATGAATGTCTTGTAGGTACTATGATCCCTGCTGCTAACATCTTTTGAAGTTCCTTCTGCACAATGGGGGCCAACTTAGGATTTATTCACCTTAGTTTTTATCGGAAAGGATTGACCTCCTTAGCCTCTTCTGTGAGGGGAATAGTGTGTTGAAACACATATTCCGGATAGGATTTAAGTTCATCATAACTAAAGGTCAGCACATCTCTATATTGTTTTATTAAGTTGATCAAACTGTTCCTTTCCTTTTCTGAAGTACCTTGTCCATTTTTTATTAACTTGGGGTCCTTATCAGTTCCTATGTTTATTTCCATATAATCCCCAATTTTTATTACTTATTTTTTGGTTTTATGATGATCTTGTCGATCAAACAGATTTTTGAAAGTTATAAGGCTACTCGGGATGTGATTCCTTTCATTATTCTCGCACTCTTGATACTCTTTACCCTCTTGTTGATAAATGATCTTGCAACCTTCGAACTCTTGGAGATTATGGATGAATCTCAAGAGTTTCTCATCATATTTAAACACCTGCTAGTGATCTACATTATCTAGAATTGAAGGTCTAAAATTAATTTCCATTTTTCCATTCCCACTAATCATTTCATCTGATGGCTAGAGGGAATATGCTACTACCACCAAATTATCTCCTAAACTATTCATTTCTCTAGGGACCTTTTGAATGTTAAGTGCATCAAACCATTCCATGGTGTCCCATATGGCATTTCTATAATTCCTTAGTATATCATTTTTGCATTGATATTGATTCTTAATATGGAGGACAACTAAGTCTGAATCACCTTTTTTGTTCAACATATTTATCCCCATGTCTTTAGTAGTTTCTAACCCTAGAAGCAATGCCTCGTACTCAGCTACATTGTTTGATGCTTCAAACTCTAACTTGAAAGCAAAGGTGTAGACTTTATTTGAAGGAGACATGATCACAATTCCCGCACCCTTTCCGGCTTTGGAATAAGCCCCATCAAAGTACATTTTCCAAACCTCATCTATATTTTCATCTTTAATGTTTTCCTTAATAGGGGCCATGAAATTTTACAAGATAGCATAGTTTCTAAAGTTATCAGTGAAATGAACAAATTCATTTCTAGGATTTTTAGGGTTTTCTACATGTCACTTACTTAGCTTCTCTTTATGGAGTATCACCCTAGTGTTTTCTGATGCAGGCATAATAACATATGTCCAATCCATTTGAATGTGCCCACCAAGAATTGTGGCCCACTTTCTGGATAGCAACATACCCCAATTATCTGGAACATCAATCACTACCACATCCATCGACCTGTCGATGTCAGGATACTTGGCCAACTTGACATGTAGATTTAAGATTATTCCTACCACTTCAACTTCTCTTGCATCCATTACACAAACATTGTGGTAAGGTTGGGTGACCCTTAGATTTAGATATTCCATTACTTTTCTTGTCATGACATTTGATGAAGCACCTAAATCTAACATGCAGTTATGAAGGAGAAGGTTATCACTAAGAGAGAGACATAAAAAGGTGGGTGGCCTTCTCTTTTTAGATCAACACTGTTGAGGACTATAGGCATATCTATAGGTTCAATATGTTTGGCTTCAAATATAGCATTATTATTAGGGAGAGGATCCTCTTTGACAATACTATGGGTTTTACTCTGACTATCCTTTATGGCTTTGAACAACTTTTCTTTTTGACTAGGAATTTTAAGGACATCGGTTGTATAAACATGAATCTTAGCACTACTTATCTGTTCTCCCATTTCAATATTTGATTCAGGGATAACAAGGGGATCTAGGAGAGGAGGAGTGGTTACCTTTGGCTTATACTATTTAGATGGTGATGGATTCTCATTTCTTTGATAAACCCCACCCTTGAATCTAGCCTTCTTCATTTCTTGAATTTTTTTTGGAGTAGGCATTTCACCATATAAGTTGGAAATGAGGTCCTTCTCATAACTGGAATTTGTGGCCTGTTGCCAATGCTGGTTCGATAAAGGGTAGGTTTGTTTTACCATGTACACTTGATCAGACTCACTTGATGTTGTTTCCTGATTACTGACATCGGGAAGTCCATGTTACATAACTTGGTTTGCAACATAACAAGTGATTTCTTGGTGAAATTGTTCACAAGGTTTGCACCATGGAATTACTTCTTCTACCATGTTAGCTGAGTGTAACTGGTTTGGAATCCTAGGTTCTTGTTGAGGAGATTTCTTTTGATACATTTGATTCTGTTTAGGCTGAAAGTTCCTAGGTCCATTATTCCTTTCCATTGTGATTATTCTATTTTGCATATGATTCAATTGTGCAGAATGATTTGCCATAAGTTGGTTTTAACTAGTAACTAAGTTTTTTATCATATCCATCATCTTTTCCATGGGATCTTTAGAAGTTCCCTTTTCTTCTGATTCAACGGATTTACCCTTCACTTTGTTGTAGGAAGTGTTTCCCCTAGTGTAACCTGGAATTTTGGACTTGCCTGAAGACTGCATATTCTTTTCTATTTTCTCAGCCAATTCCTGAGTAGTTTTTAGATCGGTCGGCTCTTTGTCTCTTAAATGGTACCTCAAATCACCAGTTTAAGCTTCGATGTAGGATATAAGGATAGAGGTGTATTTTGGCTTGATGTCTTTAGGGAGGTATGCAACCACATGCCTGAATTTAGTGTTAAATTCATCCATGGTTTCATTCTCCATCTTCTTTATGCTATGAAGGGCAGCAAGTAGATGTCTTGGTTCCTTCGTTTCTCCATATTTCTTCTTAAAACCATCCTGGAATTCACTAAGATTTTTATATGAATTATCATCCAAGTCAAGGTACCATTCTCCAACATCATCTTCTAAGGATAAAGTAAAGAGCTTCATTTTGACATCGTCATGATCATGGGAAGCTTCATTGCAGTAATTGACCATGTTTTTTTCAAACATTCAGAAGTGAGACTTGGTAGTGATGGAATTATTGCCCTGAAATATGTGGAGCTTCTTGGTAGCATCATTTGGAATGGCATGGGGAGAACCTGCTATCTGAGAAAAATCAAGGGGTTTGAATAATTCCATCATTTCTTGAGATTGGTGGATATGAATCTCTATAACTATGTGATGGATATCTGAGAGGGATTGGTTTCCTAAATCTTCAAGGTTTCTACGAGAAGTCTGCCTATTCAATCTTTCCCTAATAAACCTTTCAGAATCAGTGAGAGGATTGAATAATTTTTGGTGGTTTATTTGGATAGAAATTCTTGAAGGGATGCTAGACAGTGGAGTCACTAGATGGATCAAGTTTTAATTTTTATGTTTTTTAAAGAAAAGATCAATCAAATTTTTTTATATATTTTTAGTTGTTTAGAAAAAAGTTAAGCTAAGTTGTACTCGGGAATAAAAATATTTATCCCTGACAATGGTGCCAAAAAGTGTTGCCTCCTTTCACACACCTGGGGGGAACATGGCAGAAATCCTCAAGCCACTCGGTGTGTCCTTGGGGGCAAGTCTCGAGTCAAGGCTATCACCTTGTTCTTGACTCCTCAGTTTAGGCTCAACTCTTAACGAAGCCAAGGGGGGTAGACCCTATTAAGTTACTAAGGAAAAACTATTTAGTGTGATGATGTTAAACTAAATGAGTTACTTAGGAGTTAGAAATTTAACCATAAACAACCATAGATGACAAGATAAAAAAAAGAGCACACGAAAGCACAATGCTGAGACACTATATATATATATAGAAAGAAGAAAATAGCCAGTGCCTTAAAATGGAGTCATGAAATAATCAATGTGCTTGCATGTGCTTGTAGTGAATGCGTTGCAATTGCCTCTTGTTACATTTCAAGTTAATGTGAAATATGAATAGATTAAATTAGGCAAGGGGGAGATTCCAGATATACCAGAGGGTACTTGGAGTATTTCCAAAAATAAACCTTCACGGCTACCCGCAAAGAATATGTGGGATGAATGGAGTCTCTGAGACTGTGTTCATAATACACTCGAAGATTTAATAGAGATCGGTGCCTCGAGGTCACTTTTCAGGAGTTCTCGTTTCCTTTGGGTATTTTTCCACCGTTTACGGTTTGATCGAGGCGTTGAATTTTCCCCTGATGGTGGTTGATTGGGGAAGGTGAAAACTAATTAAAATAGTCACTCATGTTGCTTTTGATGTAGCTTATACTGATCATATGAGCTGCAGCCAAGTGTATAGCATACAGACCGAATTCTTGTCAATTTTAGTGAGTTTTAAAGGATGTGTTTTCTTAGAAAGAAAAACCCTCGAGGAACCTCTTTCGGTCCAAGTGGAACTCAATTGGGGAATCAAGGAGGGGGTTGATTTTAGAACAAATACTTATAGAAATAAAACATAAGCAGCAAAAGAAAAGAAGAAAACCACTGGTTATTCTAATTATTCCTACCACGCATCTCTTTCCCCTTGCGGGTCAATCGAGAAGTCGTGGGGTAAGTATTCAAGTTACTTTGATACGGAAATATGGAATATATGATAAAGTAATCAAATCATGTTATTTTTTATGAAAAAAACTAATCTAGGGCGAACATAAATAAGACAATGAAAAAAATGACAAAAAATGTGTGAATCCCCCCAAGGGGGATGGGGAATGGGCTCGAAAGAGCCTATTCGTAGAATTTTTATTATTATATTCTATTAAAATATCAGTAAAATTATCTAAATCCTCTTGGTTATTATATAGGATGAAACCAATATCTTACAACTTTCCCAAAGTTTAAAATTACAGTCAAAAGGAAGACCCTTGGGGGGATTTGGACGATCCCAAAGCCACTTTCGAACAAAAACTTATCCTCTTTTTGTTATTCCCACTAAAATAAAACAAGCATGTTAGAATAAAATATTCCCAAAATTACTTTGAAATTACCTTTGGGTCAGCCTACTTTAAACCAAACAAAACTAAGTTAAAACTGGCTTAAACGGTGAAAAAGGAACCAAGGAAAGCAAGATTTCCTTGGGATACTGGATTTCTGTTTAGCAAGACAATGAGATATGCATTGATTGATGGATTTAATAATTTTAAAATAGAAATAGAAATCTAATGCATGTAACCTACGGATTTTTTTTTAAATGCCCATGCAAAATGAACGATTTCCCTAAACTAGATCTAGAATGCTTTATGAAACTTTTTAGGAATAAGATCTAGATTATGAGCCTTGAAAAAACATATATATGTAATTTTTACTTGAATATAATAGATCTAAATGATATCAAAGCTTGTAAACATAGTAACCAGGTAAGAAATTTGATTTTTGAAGGAGGAAGAGAGAGAAAGAGTGCTGGAAACCCGAGAATGTTGGGCTTTGGAGTCTTCTTTGGTGGAATATCGAGGGACTATGTCCTCCAAAATATCTTGAATATGTGGAATATGCAAACTAGCTCAAACCCTTCTACAAGTGAGATCACCTGCAACTTATAAATCCTTGCACAAACAGATGGTTAAAACATAGGTGCTGATGGAAAAAGATAATTGGAAAGCATGCAATTAAAATTAAAATACATGCAACTCCAAGAGATATGAAACAAGCGAATGGTAAGAGCATAAATCAAACTGGAATAAACTCTTACCCCAACAGGAGGGAGCTCTCTCCTTCAAGGACAACAATTAACCAACAAAAGCAAAGATAAATAACACAGATTATACCTCATAAGCACTTGACAATCACCATCCACACATGAAGTCCATTACACCATAGATATTTCCCCCAAAGCTTCTTTATTCCAAAATAGTAAACAATATAATACAATAGAAACAACTTCTCAATCTGGCTCTAACTAGCTTGGAAGAGGAAAACTGAGCTTTATTTATAACAATAATAGAAGATCTAGCCCAGGGGGCACAATTCCCAAGGAGAGAGAGACTGTAGCTGTATGTGGAGTGAATCTGGGCCTGATCTATGTCTAACTAAGCTTGATCTAATTCTCACTGAGTGCAACTGTCAATCAAAGAGCTAATCTGACTAACACCTCAACCTGCTAACTGAAGCATCCACAAAAACTCAACCAGAAGGGCCCACATGTGTGGAGGAGAGAGGGAGGGAATAATTACCAAGATTGCATGCAATAATGTATGGTTTGTTCAACCCAGATCAACTTCTTCTATCAGCGGATAGTCAAAGCCAGTCAATCCCAAGCCAATAAGATTGATTTCAGTCAAATCAAAGCAAATCCCAATGATTTAGGGTTTTGAATTTTCTCCATTATTTAATTAATTTATCAATTACATTCGAGGAAATTTCAACTCAAAATGGGCCTCCTAAAAAAATTAATAAACTAATAGTTAAAATAACAAAATAATATTTATTAATGTTGGAGGAAGAAAAGAAAAAAACTACTTTTTTGTTTGTATTTTCGACATATATCCCTGTGTTTTTACTCAAATTTCGATCAGGAGAGCTCATTCCATGCAGAATTAAATTCCACATCCAACGAGTACCCAATCGGCATACTTTTGACGGACCCCGCTACCCCAAAAACAAGAAATACCTGAAAAAATGTGATGATGATGTCAAAAACAAGAAATATCTGAAAAAATGTGATGATGACATCATCATCACATTTTTTAAGTGATTTCTTGTTTTTGGGGTAGAGGGGTGCATCAAAAGTATGCTGAGTGGGTATTTGTTGGATGTGGAATTTAATTCCGCATCCAATGATCTCTCCCGATCAAAATTTGAGTAAAAACACGGGTATATATGTCGAAAATACAAACAAAAAAGTAGTTTTTTTTTATGATACCTATCCCCAAATTTATATTAAAAAAGTATTTAAGACCTATATGGTATTTCAAATTTAAAGCAATTTCATTGGCTAACACATGATGACATGGAATTTGAATTAGAGTTAAAAGACCCATTTTGAGTTGAAATTTCCTCTAATGAAAATCAATATTTGATTTTTAGGGATTTTTGACCTGAGTGATGGAAAAATCACTCAAAACTTAGAAAAAGTGGGTCTATTGGTTTACATGGTGCTCTAATCTTGAAAATGAGCACCCCCATGACTGAAACTAATTATTGAGCCCACTTTTATTACAAAACCAAATTTTCCAATTAGACTATTAAAAAATAGCCCAAGTATTGTGGAAAAATTAAAATTAAAAAAAAATAGAAAAAATAAAAAAATTAAAAACCTAGGGGGACTTAGACATGTTCATATGACTCGACCATGATGCCTAGCATGTTTATACATTGACACATAGAATCTAATAACCTCAATAGGCATAAATTCCAAGCCGACCACCCCAACTTTGGAGGTATTGAGTGAAAAACTCAGAAATTATCAGTGGTTTATTCAATAACCAATAATAAAAAACATCCTGGGTTGATCGGATTGACAAATAAAGTCTAAGAGACCAAGTCTTTTATAGACACTATCATGCCATAACATTTATTACAACTCCCCCAAGGGGGTATGGACATGTGATATAGTACAACAACTTCAAGCACTTCCCAGAAGCACCTCCGAAGGTCTTCTGAAGTCTGAACAAATCATCTTTGTCCGGTTCACCAGGCTCACTTGATAAAAAACCACTAAGTACAACTTAGGTGGTAACAGATTCCATTAGGAATTGATCACTAACAATCTCAAAAGAGAACATTTTGGTGTTTAGTATCCTTACAGGTTCAGAATAGGGCTCTCCCCTAGGAGGTTTCGACTTCCGAAGTAGTTGGGGACAAGTGACTAAGGTGACAGTGGTCACTTTTCCCACACATGATTTTCGGTGGCTTGGCCTGCCATTTCAACCGATAATAGGTTGGAATTCCTCTCAGTGTTTTCATTCATAGTTGATGACATAGATCCATATTGTGGATTTGTGGGAAAATTTATATTAATTTATTTATTGTCCATTGGTTTTGTTTAGGTGGGAATCCTAGGCATATAGAACAACCCATATTTGCAAATCTATGTGAAGCGTGTTCTATAGGAAATCCTTGTTGCGCGGAGAATCCTGAGGCATATTGCACTTAGTACTCAACTATTTGATCTATACTAGCCTGTATTTTTTTTATTGTGACTCTACATGTTGCACTCATTTATGGGCGTGTTGTTCTAGGGGTATTCCACTGTGTGTGATACACAGTTTCCTAACCCTTGTCTCCTTTTTTAATTGAAGAGATTTCGGTACACCATGGATGTTTTTGAAGCTCCATTAATTTTCCATCATATTCAGATGCAGGGTGATTATTCTGTTAGATTTGATGATTGTTCTTATGATGGAGGAGGCCATTGCACATATTGGAATACTTTATATTTGATTTAACAGTAGCTCGCACTTCTGCATCTGGACTCTTATTTGGTAGCCTCTCTTTGGCTATTTTGTTTGGCTAACCAAAAAAATCCCATTTTTAATGTAGAGGGGTAAATTTCCCTTTGGAACTTACGTGAATTGCATGATTCACGTGAGAAGAAGATTACTGATCAACTTCATAAAGAGTTTGCTTCCTTGTAGGCCACAATTTTCTTTTTGCAGGAAAAGAATGATGAACTTTGGAATCAGCCGAGGATTTCTTTCACTGAGAAATACCAAAAGGTTGATTTCCTTCAAAGAAACGTGGAATATTTCTTTGGATACCTTGATGAAAAATTTGTGGAAAACGTCAATTTTCTCAATACTATGGAATACTAAGTAAAAACTCTCTCCACAACAAATTATGATTCTTTAAAGGAACATATTTGCAGGCTAAAAATGACTAATGCTCAGCTAACTAATGAGGCTTCTCACTTACATGATTTTGTTAATGAGCTTTGTGCACCAATAGCCTCTTTTCAATACAATGATGATAGGATGTTTGATTAGTATCAATATTTGAAGGAATAGTATGAATCCTTTTCGCTACTGAAAAGGATGAGACAATTCGAGGATTACCGGTTTGCGAATAAGACCTTAAGTGTTGAGACGAAGACTGATCTTCCCAGCTCACCTATTGATGATTGTATCCCAAATGGTTGTAAGTATGTCGATGTATATGTTTCATCACATGCTTTATTGTATAGTAATGTTTATATTTATCCTATATTTGTAAAGCACACTATAGGTATTGGGTCTTGTCTGCTGAGAAAAATGGGCTATATTGGAGTAGGACTTGGGAAGAATGGCCAGGGAATTGTTTCTCCTATTTCCCTCCAGTTGCAGGCATCAGAAGTACATCTTGGATATTGTTGGACGAGCAAGTCGGTATGCCGACTTGAAGGATAGCTGACTTAGTCGATTGGCCGACTAAGTTGGTTAGCCGACTAAACTAGAGATTAGGTCATCCACCTAAGGTCGTGTCGGTTCACCAAACCAATAGGTAGTTATTTTGTAACTATTTTTTAATCATATATATTAGGCTGTTGAGCCAGATGAGAACTCAGTTCAGTTCTCTGTATTGTATGAACCCTCTCATGCTAATATAATCTGTTATTCAATCTACTTGTTCTTATCTCTTGTCTCTATTATGTATGTATGTTTTAGTATGTATTATTGGTAACCTTATGTGATATGTGAGATTACAACATTGGTTCCATTGATAGTAGTACATGTGTGAGATGTATGCAAGCAGATGATATCAAAACAGGAGATTAAGGAATGGTGGGAGCGTAAAGTAGCAAATTATTTGCAGAATTACGCATGAAGAAACAGATTGACGACCGCACAAGAAAAATAAAGATTCTTTACAGAGACACATGACAAGTTTGTAGAATCCGTGCCCCAACTTCTAAAGAAACTCCTGGATGAAAAATCCGGAAGGGACTAAAGATCAACAGTTACTAGAAAAACTGATTCGCGGGGGAAGAAAAAACTTGTCAGAGTGGTTTGAAAAAATCACCGATGAATTCTGTGAGGAGGAAGCAGTAGAAGATAGAAATTTAGTAGAAACCATCTAGAATAAATTCTACATAGAACTCACCGAGCAATTCTTGTGTTCCTTAACGAACTTGCTTTTTAAATTCCTGATCGAGAAGGGAGGAGGTCATATTTTTGAACCCCCTCCATCACTTTGTGGACCACCATTAAACCGTAATTGGGAAAAAAAGAAAAAGAGGTGGGAAAAATTCATTGCAGAAAGGGAGTGGGAATACTTCCTAAGCAAGTAGACAGAGCTATCCGGGATTTCTCAAGCATCGGGTAGTCTATGGGCGAGTAGCTGGTCATATGTCAGAATAAAGTGGAGTGGATTCTAGTCAACTAAAAGAAATACCAATCACCAGTAATGAGAAGTCAACCTAAAAAGGAAATCGAGAAGACAGTGTCACACAAAGGTATGATGGACTTCCAAAAAATAAAAAGGGAGAGGAGGCTACAAAGTAGGGAAGAAAGAAGAGAAAGAGCCTTAGCACTACAGAGAGGAATGAGTACTAGGGTGACCGATCAGGAAAGAGATCCGCTAGAGTCAGGTCATGATCGACAAGAAGAAGGCGTGGAAGAAGAGGCGTCCCCTATGGAAGAAGAACTATGGATAGAGCAGTGAGAAGCTCTCTAATTAGAGGTTCCTGAGGAAGTAAAACCTCCGACAGATCCACATACCCAGATACAAGCTATTGTAGAAGAGGACCTCAGACTAGGAGCTGGTGACTTTGGTATATGGAGTTGACTAGATGACAAGACATACACTGGTAGACATCTCATTATCCATCGACCAAAAGAAGGAAATTGGGTTATGCTTCAAGCGGTACCCTCCAACCAAAGTATCCACTTACTTTTACCAACTCATGAAGGAGCACCCCCCTGCCAAATACAGCTTTGGAGGACACAGACTATTCAGAACTGCGGAGAAATAATTGTAGTTGGACATTGACAGATGAAGTCGACACTAACCGACTGCTGGTCGAAGAGGAAACGAAAAAAACAACCAACGGGAACGAGAGTTTCGTCAACGATAGTTCCACAGAGAGGACTAAGAAAATAACCCCACTGTCCACACCACCACCTCCACCACCGGCACCTCCTGAATAAAGCAGTGACAGTGACTTTGACATGGGTCACGGGTCAGCACACATTTCTCTATATGAGGGTGATGAGGACCCTAGACGACACTGGTTCATCTGTGAGTCGACTTGGGAGGCTAACCAAGTTACGGATGAAGACAGGAATATGGCACAGTTCGTTGGTGCATTGAGAAAAAGGGCATTAACTTGGTACATGACCTTTTCTGAAAGAACTCCCTGAGCAACCAAAGCTGAGATCAAAATGCAATTTCTATCATTTTTCAAAACTCCAAATGCAAAACATCTGGTAGGAAAGAAACTAAAAACAACATCACAGAAGCCAGGAGAGGCTATCTGCGATTACGATAAACGATGGAAAGACCTTCTTAGCCAATTGGACTATGTTATTAATGAACAATTATTAATCCAGTGGTTTCTTGCAGGTTTATCACAGAAAATTCGTCGACACATAATTCTGGAGACATTCAATTCTTACGAAGATGCACTTGCAAAATCTCTCCAAGTAGAAATGGATGAGGACATACCAGCATACTCCACCAATCATAGACTAGAAGAA
Source organism: Pseudotsuga menziesii (assembly GCA_001517045.1). Lineage (NCBI taxonomy): Eukaryota > Viridiplantae > Streptophyta > Pinopsida > Pinales > Pinaceae > Pseudotsuga > Pseudotsuga menziesii. The sequence continues at coordinate 2,547 of LPNX010562001.1, read as the reverse complement.
CAACTTGAGAGTGTACATAAGTCATTAAAAGAATTAAACCTCAAAAGTCAGGATATCTGGTGCACGAAGTGCTCGACGACTGGACATTCCAAAGACACCTATCGATAGGAAATCAGCCGACAGGACATTCAATTCATGTAGACTAAATGTTTTTGCAACATTTTCCAAGAGCATGGAGACGACTCGACAAAATATTTCCTGTTCAACATGAAGAATGACAAGGCATCTTGGTGTGCAATTTTCAAAACGAAAAATCATAACACGACCGACTGCCATCTGAACCTCAAGAACCGACAAAATTATCATGTAGTCTATAAGACAAACGCAGTTGCACAAATTAATGAGCAAAACCACGCGCCAAACGATCAGAACAATCAAAGATACGAAGGTCAAAGATACGAGCGCCGGTATGACAACTGACGTGGAGGCTATGGAGGTTGAGGTTGATTCTCTTGGAATCGAGACAACCGACCACGTCGACCCATCCAATTTTTCACATGTTATAAGGAGGGACATCGACATGCAGACTATCCATACAAGGACAGGACTGACCTCAAATTCTATACTAATTGTGGCGTAGGAGATCACTCATTAGAGGATTTCCCTATTATGCTTGAAAAGATAAATAAAAATAAGACTGTTAATGTCTTGTTGTGTGTGCAAAAACATGATACTATCAATATAAAGAATTTACATATCATAACCCGACAAGGGACGAAAATTGGGAGTGATAACCTCCAAATAAGAAAGATAAAAGAGAAAAATGTTTATCCTGACCCAGTTAAAGAAAAAAATATATATAAAGATGCAACAAATGTGTTTAAAGAATTTGCACGACAGGAAGATGCTAATGACGATCGACATAACACAATAAAATAATTAATACATCTAGTACAGACAGATAACTCAGTATCTCAATTCATCGACTTATTATATGAAATAAAACATAACAACACTGAAAAACAAACAAAGAACATCTATAGTTTAAATCAAAATGATAAAAGTGATGTAGACCCACTTGTTGACTTGGAAATTGAAGGATACCATGTCCGACAAGTCGTGATTGACTTTGGATCATAAGTAAACATTATGACTCGACACACATGGGAACAATTAGGTAGACCTCGACTATATGAGTCAGGTATATACCTGAATCTAGCCAACCAAGGCCTAATTGAACCTATTGGAGTCTAGAAAAATGTTGACATAATGATAAAAGGAATATCGACCAAAGTCGACTTCGAAATTATTGACCCTAAGGAAGGATCCAACTCCTTCCCAACGTTAGTAGGTTGACCTTGGGGAATAAAGATGAAAGCGTCGATATCCCTAGATAAAAAGAGAATAAAATTAAAAGGAAATGGACAAAAGGTCATTGTACCTATTCATCCATCCCAAGGAGAACCTTGGATAGAACCTATCGATGAAGAAGTTGATATCCGACAACTTTATCAGATACAAAATAATGCAGATTATACAGAACCCAATATCTATGGAGAACTTCATTTGGGAAACCAAGACTCAGTAGGATATAATTCAGATAAAGAATTATATTATTGGGAAGTCAAGAACTACGAAACACAAGCAAAAGGGTGCTGGACTATCCAAAAAGTACAAAAAAATCCCACTCGACAGTGCTTCATAGTGTCCAATGTACCAAATATAAATAATACCCTACTTTAAAACCTACAAATATAAATAATACACAAATACCAAGATATAAGGAGAGAGAATCACCAGTCATGCACATAGAACAAGTGTCCAAAAATATTGGTGAACATGGTCGACTACAAAGTTTAGTAGAAACTTTTACAGGACAAGCTGCTAGTGTTAGGGTACACAGGGTACTCCCAAAGGACCGAACACCAAGAATAGCCGCTTCACACAAACAGATCACAGATCAATACACCAATGTTTGTCACGTGGTTAAAACCCTCGAGAGGGAAACAGTCCACGGCCCCGGCCAAATAGCTACTTCGGAGCAATTTATTATGCAAAAGAAAGAAAGTTACATAAGCTTCTCATAATCAATCAACTAGCCAAGGAACCTCTATGCTCTTTAAATAGAGATCATAGAACAATCGGGTGTTAAGCCACGGATCAATGGTAGGTATGATCTAAGAGAAGTTGAACCGTCGTATCACTCTATGTCTAGAACATATCGTGACCGTCGGATTAGAATATTTACAAATGCATACTAATGCATACTAAAGAAACACACTTTTACCTAACGGATATATTACACAAGTTGATCTTAACTAACTCCTAAGTGTCTAAATATCCTAACATCCCCCCTTAAGAACAACTTGGGATAGGATTGAAGGATTTACAAAAGTGACACTATTAGGAGAAGGAAGGAGGCATTAGAGCCTATCCCCCCTTAATGACACATTCCTGAACTCCTAACATAGACCAAAGTGTACAAAACTTCGCTTCTGTAAAAGACTTGGTGAAGATGTCTGCAACTTGATCATCTGTAGGGCAATAGAGCACTTCAATAACACGATCATGAACAAGATTTCTGATGAAGTGCATGTGTAACTCAAT